>BLKR01006943.1:0-46944 GCA_011170035.1 Teleogryllus occipitalis | reverse complement strand
GGACAGACAGACAGATGGACAGACAGACAGATGGACAGACAGACAGATGGACAGACAGACAGATAGACAGACAGACAGATGGACAGACAGACAGATGGACAGACAGACAGATGGACAGACAGACAGATGGACAGACAGACAGATGGACAGACAGACAGATGGACAGACAGACAGATGGACAGACAGACAGATGGACAGACAGACAGATGGACAGACAGACAGATGGACAGACAGACGGATGGACAGACAGACAGATGGACAGACAGACAGATGGACAGACAGACAGATGGACAGACAGACAGATGGACAGACAGACAGATGGACAGACAGACCGATGGACAGACAGACAGATGGACAGACAGACAGATGGACAGACAGACAGATGGACAGACAGACAGATGGACAGACAGACAGATGGACAGACAGACAGATGGACAGACAGACAGAGGGACAGACAGACAGATGGACAGACAGACAGATGGACAGACAGACAGATGGACAGACAGACAGATGGACAGACAGATGGACAGACAGATGGACAGACAGTTTTGCCGTTATTCGATTTTTTGGTATCAAGGTTCCACAAAATATGGATTATGGCTACACCATGTGATAGAGAATTTTTTTTCGAAATTTAACAACTGGTTTTTTCCACTCTTTCGTTACCAGGGTCCGGCAATAAGAGTTTACAAAACTGTGATCGCCGAGAGCTTCACCGCAGCCGCCCCAGCGTCCTGGGGCTTGTGCGTGGGCAGCCTTTGTGCGGGCGGAACAATCGATTAGCCATAGTCCGGCTCTTCATGTTACCCTCCGTCTGGCCTCATCCGAGACCTCCACCCTTCGATCCCACATCAAGTCTCCGTTCTCCGCCTTCCCCTTTCAGCCTTCGTCCTCCGATCTTTCGCCACCGTTCTCAGACGCCTTTCCTCTATCCTCTACACCTCTCTCCTGTTATTTCGACATCCACCCTTCCTCCACCCCTTTGGTTGTCCGTCCATTCCTCTCCCTTCCGCCCACGTTCTCGGTCGTTGATTAATTGATTCAGATTGCGTCAACTAAAAAGATCATTATCTCCGCAAGTTTAGTACACGTTTTATTGCGGAAGAAAGCGGTGTTCTTTCTACGCTTGATGGAAAGGTTGACTATCAGGCTTTTCCTCAAACAGGTATCTCCCACTAGCAGGGCATTGCTCTGGCCGGGACAAACACTAAACTCCCGAACGGTCTCCCGGCAAATGTGGTGGTGCAGAGAATGCAAGTGTAAGCGTGAGTAAATAAAGGATGAGGATACAAGGAAGAGGAAATAAAATTCGCACGCGGTATGTGGCGTTTGATAAAGCGCTGCTCAGGCATTCGCTTGGTGTTGATCGAAGAAACAACGAAACGATCAGAGCAGCCGGCCGCTAGAATTCTTCTTCCGATGACAGATAAATTCGAACGAGCTATGTAGCAAGTATCGAAAAACCTGCCACCGTCGAAGCTCAAACGTTAGGATAGGCCCGATCAGAGGACTGCAGTGACATTAATTGATGCTCTGAGCTTGTCGGCCATCCATCCTATATCTTCGGCGTTTCCTTCAACTGTCCATTCGTTCTCCGCCCTGTACCTCCTGCTATCAGTCGTCCTCCCACTCGTCGCCCTTCGTGATCGAAGAAACCACGAAACGATCAGAGCAGCTGGCCACTAGAATTCTCCTTCAGACAGTGGCTGAATTCGACCTAGCTATGTAGCCAGAGTCGAAAATCCTGCCACCGTCGAAACTCCAACCTTAGATCTCCCGATCAGAGGACTGCAGTGACATTAATTGATGCTCTGAGCTTGTCGGTCATCCATTCTATATCTTCGGCGTTTCCTTCAACTGTCAATTCGTCCTCCGCCCTGTACCTCCTGGCCCCAGTCGTCCTCCCACTCACCGCCTTTGGTCTCCCGTTGCCCTCCCTCTTCCGCCCTCTGACCCTCCGCGCCTGTCCCTGTAAGCTGCGGGGCCCAAGGGCTGATGTTCGGGTGACGCTCGCGCCCGGGTCGTGTCAAGCGCTGGCGGCGCAGATGGAATCTCCTCGAAGCCGCTCGGCGGAAGTTTGACCTCCCGCGCTGACGTGGGACTTGCGGTGGAGTGACAAAACCAGCTTCGCGCTCACGCTCTTACTTACACGAATCCGCGAACAGAATGAAGTAGAGTTGGCTTAGCTTTAAAGGTGTCCCGACAGTTGCAGATTTTTGGTTTCTTCGATGCCCTAACAAACACGCCGCGGATCGTGGGCTATGTTTTCGTTCTCCACGCTACCCTCAAATCTCCCTTTCAACATACGAGTATACAGATAAAACATAGGCTGCCTGCTAGTACGTTTTTTCTTAATAAAAGTTCCAATAATTACTTTTTATAGACAGTCACAAATAAATTTATTAAAACAGAAATGATTTTTACGTTACAATAGTATCTTGAAACAAGAAACAGTGTGGCAACGTTTCAAAGGTCGAGTTGTATCTCCATCATCAGGCCTTAAAATTTATTGTGAATTCTTTATCATGTTCAACATACTTATTTTATCTTAATATAAGTTTTTCTAATTTTCATTAATTTTTAATTTTATTTATATTAATTATTAAATTTTTATTTTAGTTGACATTGTTTTAAGACCCGATGATGGAGGCACAATTCGACCTCTGAAACGTTGCCATGATGTTTCTTGATTCAAGATACTATTGTAATGTAAAAATCATTTATGTTTTAGTAAATGTATTTGTGACTGCCTATAAAAAGTAATTATTGGAACTTTTATTAAGAAAAAATTACGAGTATACACTTACACTTACATACCCTACACGACTACACATGTCGAGAGAACAGTCGGGTACTTAGAATGTCCCAGCCGGGACGGTGCGCGCTGAAAGAGAAGTACGAAGGGGGAAATACTCCTATCACAAGCGGACGTGTATGTCGGCGACTGATCTCACAGATCAGTAGGGGAGCATCACCGCTACCAGCCTGAATATTGCATGCACTTCAAGCACGGGACCAATGACTCTAGTGGCCGCCGAGCCCGGAAACACTCAATCAAACCTACAACGAGCTACACTGGTGTAACTCGTACTTGAGGGTACGTGTCGTGAGCCTCTGCATAAACGGGCCGAAACAAAAATTATAAAGATGTCTTAGAATAAATGTTGCTAACTAATGCCGCTAACCGACAGTAGTTCAGCGCCAGATCTCGTCATCCAGCGGGGGAAGGTCACTGCCATCTCACGAGGGAAACATGAACTAATCTTACGGGATTTATATTATCAGTTTACGCGCCCGGAACCACTAACAATCAATCAGTATGTGCTCCTGATTTTTGGGCAACTTCGTATGCACAAATGTTCTGCAGAGCACGTTCTGACGCTGCCCAGGGGATTTCATATACCTATCCTGCTGTACATCTGTGCATACGAAATTCCCTAAAAATTAGGGGCCAAAGTCACATGCATAATTTTTACCCTCTACAAGCCATATACAGTCGACTGGTTGTAGTGAACACAAATATAGTGAACTTTCGGTTATAGGGAACTTAAGTCACTGGTGTCGTTTCATTTTCATTACAAATAAGCCAAAGAAGATTCGGTTATAGCGAACCTGAACTCCCACTATAGTGAATGTAGGAAATACATCCTAAAAATTAATTCCCTTCTGGAAAAAATAATATAGGTTCAGTGTCCCGAATTCCAACACTAGACTGCTTGGAAAAAATATCGTCGCCCAAAGGTCATAATCGAAGAAGTATTCCCTGAGATAGCGGACCTTACTGGTGACCTTGCGCCACTGGGTTTCACTGCGGAATCAAAAAAGGGCGAGTCCTGCGTGGGCTACAACTGGCGGTGACGACGCGCAACTTCAGTTTCAAGGTTGATTTTACTTGAGAATCCACCGCCCAAACCTCTAGGTATTCTGTGTACGTGACAGGAAACGCGCGTCTACCACACTCGTGAAGCCTTGTGACACCCACCGTGCCAGGCCGAAAAAAAGATCAGTTTCATTAGCATCTTGTGCCATGTCGCTACGGTAAGGATTTTACAGGTTATTAGGCGACTAAAAGAGCCTTCGAAAAGTGAGACGGTGTTCCAACCCTGCAAGAGGCATGAAGAGTGTCAAGACGGCATTACGATTCTTGGAGACCATGGACAATACAGAATCAAATAGGAGTAGCACTAACTCTGGAGAAGGATTTAGATAAATTACTAATAAAATATGTACGAAGCAAACAATTGAAAATAATTGATATTTTAAGGTCAAATAAAGACATTTAAATTTTCAGTTCGTGCAGTTAATGTATTTTGCTATTTCTCTATTAATAAAATCAGTCATCGTGGAGAGATTCTATTTAATTTTGACTGTCGGATATAATGAACGTCTGATATAACGATCAAAAAATGTTAGTCCCCAGAAGTTCACTAAAACCGGAGTCGACTGTACACAGAAAAGTTTGTAATATTTACTCAGAGACATCCGATATTTCCTTCACGATTTTTTAATTTTACTGATATTGTCCTAGGAAACCATTTCCAATACTCAAGAACATCTGTACTAATTTTACTACAGTTTTCCTCTTAATTTCTTATTTTAAATTTCTTCGACATAGAAAAATTCCTAGAGAACGTTTGACGCAGGGGTTTCTAACGGTTGGTTTCTAACTGTAATTGTGGAACATACTTGGCGGAACAAGCAGCTTTTTTCCCTCTAAAAGCGAAAAAGCTCTCAAGTTGGAATTGACCTGTGCTTGGCCGACAGAGATGTTCGAAATCTTTCGGAATCTTTCGGAGCGGATTTCGCAGAATCAGAGTTACGAACCATGTGCAACCTGATCCGTATCAAAATCGCCCACTAATCCGTTGTACACACCTCGCAACTCACATTCATGCATGCACATTACTAGAATTTCCAAGCAGAGACATTTACTTGCATTAGGGAGGCCGTTATTTTTCACATCATCCCGCATTCGCTGTGATTAAAAAGGGCCTGCAATATTCAGATCAATTCAACGATCTTAATTTCTATCACAGAGCAGGAGTGTTTTGTAGAACACTAGGGAAACAAAGATTATAAAAGTACTTACTTTTATTTATATTCACCTAGGAAACCATTTCAAATATTGCAAAAAAATCTGTTCTTGTTTTACCACAGTATTCTTCTTAATTTTTAATTTTTAAATTTCATCGACATAGAAACATTCCTAGAAAACGTTTGATGTAGTTAGGGCTTTTGTTTATGGCTGTAATCCTAGAACACATTTGGCGGAACAAGCAGCTTTTTTTACTTTTAAAAGCGAAAAAGCTGTCAACCAATTTGGAATTGGCCTGCGCTTTGCCGACAGGAATCCGAATTATTTTTAGGCGTATAACCAAAGGGTCCCTTCCACTTCATACCTTAATAGTGTCAGTTCCTAAGCTTTATAATCATATTCGACGATTCGGATTATGTTGACAGATTGGTGATTTTGATAGTGTATTGTAAATTAATATGAATGTCTGTTGGAGTGAAAAGCAAAGATATCGCGAAAACCCTCACGCGCTCACTCCATGTTCACCACAAATTCCATGTTGATCGATCGGGATTTGAATCTCATACTCAAAGGTGGATGGTGAATGGTCTGACTTGTGCACCACGAGTTGCTCCCACATCTTTGATAATAAATAGGGAATTTTTCTATCGTAAATGATACATGTTAATTATGAGTACTGTCGAAATGGTAATTTCTTTCTATAAAATACTATGATAAAGAATGTTGTCGTTTTTGTACGAATTAAGGGAAGTCATCAATACAAAACACCGTAAATGTCCTACTGTTAGAGAATTACCACCAAGATACGTCAAACTGATTTCATTTGATGGTTTGTAGGTTATGCTACTAAAACTTCAGCAGGGACACCTGGATCACACATTACGCACGATAACACCGTTCATAATGCGTTGCGGTTAAGACATTTAAAGACCGGTATACCTATCTACTTTTTTAAAGATTTGGTCTTTCTGAGTGCTTGTACTTCATAGCACGCGTGGTCAGAAAAATTCGGAATACCGAAATCTATATAAAATTAAATCGATTCTTTGACATCCTGTGCTCTGTGATCACGCGAATCTAACAATATTTTCCTTTGCTAAAAGTTGTATGGCAACATTAAAATCTTTATCCTTCTGGAGTACTGCTATCATATGATAAAACAAGCAATTGAGAGTCTGGTCGTTCCATGTTGGTTTCCACTACAAAGCTTTTTGCATCTTTAACATGATTTCCGAATAAATTTAGAAAGCACGTACAGATGCTCAACTGAAATTTTATAAAACCATGGCAGTACCAATGATAACTTATGGATGTGAAAATTGGACTCTGAAAAGAGCAGTTAAGAAAAAAATAAAAGCTGCGGAAACGAGATTTCTTAGAACTTTGCGGGCTATTCAATTCTGGACCATAAAGAATGCCACAAATCCTCTACAACTACTACCTGAACGGGAGGAGGAGTTGTAACACACCAATAAGACGATGGAAGGCTACTTTTGAAGACGGAGAGACTTAATCCATGATGATGACTAATGAATTTCAAAGTGTGGAATTTAACAAGGATTCAACAAGTTGATAGTCAAATTCCGTACGTTGAACCGTACCTCGAGTATCAATGTTGTGTATCCTGAAACGTATTTATTGAAAGTATTTGTGTAAAACAGTATTTGCTGTGTATAACAGCATTTGTGCCCACGTAACGGGCACACTGTACGGGCACACTGTACCGGCCAACATTGTGGTGGCCCACTGTGGCCGCGGTAGTGTCGCGCCGTGAGCACGACCAGTGGGGAAATGAGAAGTTCGGGAAGACGCCACCAGGCGCAGGACAAGCGGCGGCGTCTGTCTGTGGTCACCGGGCCGTGTCGGCCCAACGATCGCAGGAGTCTTTCCCCTCCTTGCCCCGCCATGGAGGTGGGGAGTAGAAGACTCGCCCTGATGCCTCAGGGGGCATATTTAAAGGGCCTCGCCCGGGGCGGTGGGCAGTGTGAACAGTTCGAGAGTGACGAGTAAGTGCCTAGGAGTAGTAGTGATTGCGATCAAGTGCTTGTGTCTACGGTGAGTTTTTCTTCTGGCGGACTGGGACCTGGACTGTATAACGGCTTTGATTTGGATTGTGGTTTTCTGGAAATAAAATTGGTGAAAGAACTGTTGTTGTTTCAATCTTGTACATAACAGTATTTGTAGTACAAAGTGCGCTGTATAAATACATACAAAATTAACCTCTCTGATAATGAGTATTCCATTTTTATACATCTTCAATACAATTAGAGATGGAAGATATGGAAAATATTCCATCTTGTGAAAATAACGTATTCTTAATCGCATTCTGCTGTACTAGGGTTAATGCCAATTTTCATTAAATATTTTAAAAAATTGACTTTGCTACCGACAAGTAAGAAAAGTTTATGTAATAATTTTCTCAGCTCAATCTCTAAAAATATTTTATGAACGGAAAAAGTTTCTTTGTGAAGAAAAGGCATTTATTTTCAAGTAATGGTGAATCACAAGAGATCTCATATTTCGACAGAATTGGTGTGTTTCTACTCCCATTGTGTAATTATTTTACGTCTGCTGTAACACGTTGCATAATGAGAGTCATTTTTAGAGGGCAAATTTTAATGAAATGTCATTTTTTCACTTTTGTACAAGGCCGTTTAGCACAGAAAATCATTTTATGTTATGATGAAAGGAAATGACCCATTTTTATAGTTCATTTTTTGCTTTTGTTTTGTAAATTTCGACTAATACGTCATCTTTCACTTTTTTTGGTCAATTTCAATTCATTTTTTGTTGATTTCATCGTTTTCAATGTAATTTCAAATGGTATTTACCTCAAATAATATTTGCGAGATGCAACAAATGTTCTTCACAGAATTATTCAGCAGCCTATCAGATTTGTTCGCTCAGAAATTGTTTTGAGCGATTAGCATTGTATGTAATTCTTGTGACGTATATCAGCGCCATTGCCGGTTCGGTCGATTTCGGGATAACTAAAGATAGAGATTTCTTGGTAAAGAACAGTCCAAACCAAAATTTTGAAAGCTGAGTTCTCTCGAACGAATAGAAGAAGCCTTACTTAAATCGTTCAGCCGAACTGGTTTTGATAAAATCTTTTACGTCATTTTTCTTTGGTTTTAGGACATAAAGGAAAGGTTAAAATATTTTAAGAGCATTTTATTGATCATTTTTGGCGATGTTTTAGGTGATCAAAATCCGCCCCATTGTAATTATGGTACACAACTTCATTACACAGGTTTTTGACCATTCACAGAGAAGTTTACAAATAAGGCATTGCGAAGTAATTAATCCTTGATCACCTTTCTCGTAAATATATAGTTTTATTGAGGCTAACAATCGGCTGATTACAGTAATCCAAACCGATATATCAAAATGATGGGGTATGTAGATGCCTGCTAGTTTGTCTTGGTTGAATTCCGAATGCCAGCTGTCACGCAACGGTTCAATTTAACTTCATCGGTCGTAGAAATAGTACTGCTTGGTTCTTGATCTTCTTCTTCTTCTTCTTCTTGCGAGTATTTTACAGCTCTTGCGGTTGTGCCATGCATTGATTACTCTCTAGTCGTTGATGTAATAGGTATTAATACACTCGTATGAATCTTATGACTTATGTTCATTTCTCACACACACACAAACTTCATACTCGTGTATTGATACGCACCGTCTATCATCGTTTCATAATTAGAGATGCAAGATCGAAGCAGATGTTTTCAAAACACCAACATTTCTATAAAAATAAAAATTTAAAACATTGACACAAGTTTGTAAATGTTAAAATATGAAATAATAACTTTCGATACCACTGTCTGTTCAGGTTTTTGAATCAAACGTACGCGTTTGTTACTACTTTCATCGAGCAGACTATCCCTCAGTGGCGAATTCTCCGATACACAGCGTATACCACCGGTATTCTTAGTAATTAGAAGTGTATAAAAAATATTTCATAACTTTGGTAATCCTCTAAAAAGTTGTTAAGATTTTGAAAGCTTTATAACAGATACTAAAAATAACTCTGTTTTGCTGCCGGGAGCCAGTCAGTCTTCCGCATCCGCAAAATATTGACATGAACAGTCCTTCTCTGGTCGTTCGTAAGTTACGCTTTTCTCAAGTCTTTGGGAAAATAGAGTATGTTGATCATCCAGAAGTTAGTGGTTTGTGTAATTTTCTTACAGAACAATGATTAAGGACGGAATTTCATAGTTTTGGGATTTAAGAAAAGCTCAAAATAAAAGACAACGGCAGAGATAGCTTCCATAAAGTGCGGTGTACTTGAAATAATGTTCAGGATTCGCCACCGCTAACCCTTAACCGTGATGATCGTGATACCCTGATATTTCCGTTTTATAAATTTTTTAGTATAATTTTAATTATAAATTAATATACACGGCCTCTGTCGAATTAAATTTTGTTGCGCGCGAATTTAAAGTTTGAGGTTACTAAACCAGCTTCAAATAATCGACGTTTAAAAACATCGAGTGTTTTTGGTCGGCGTATTATTAACAATGATGTTGGGCAACATCGATGTTTTGTTGTTATGTCGCATTACTATTCATAATTTATTATTACAGCACTTACTTCGTAAAGAACAATTGAAATTGCCAACATTTCACAGTCGTCATTGCGCTGTCCAGGGCAGAGCCTTCTCTTTATTCCCGGACGGAGCTGCTTCCTCGCTCGTGCATCCGGACCGCTAGCTGTGGCTCAGAGCATCAACTGATCTCACTGCAGCGCCTCTGACCGGTAGGTCCTGGGCTATAGTCCCGACGGGGGCAGGATTTTTGACTCTGGGTTTTCAGCTGGGTTGAATTCAGTCGTTGTCTGGAGAAGAATTTTAGCGGCCGGCTGCTCAGGTCGGTAGTTTTCCGTGGTTTCTCCGATCAACACCAGGCGAATGCCGAAGCAGTACCCTAACAAACGGGCCACGGACCGCGCGCGATCGGTCCTTTCTCTTCCTTGTCCTATCCACTCCTCTTACACACACACTTACACTAGCATGCACTACACTCCCACACATGCCGGAAGACCGGGAAGCCGGGACTTAGAACTTGTCCCGGCTGAGGCGGTTCTTTGCTGGTGGGAGATACCTGGTTGGGGAAACCGCATTAGCCGACGGTAGATCGACGGCGGATCTGGCCATTGAGCGGGAGAAAACCACCGCCACCTTCAGAGCAAAAAAAGGCACTACACTTACGGATATAATGACCGTAGTAGTTGAAGCGCCCGGAATCACTAACTAAATCACTAATCGATCGTGCATCTGGCTGTGTCCGTGGCCCCGAGGAGCAAGCCGCCAGCGGCGATGGAGGGGGGCGTTGCGAGGGCGGTCGAGTTGGACGCCCCCGTGACCCAATTGCTCCGAAGGCGCTCAACACAACACAGACACGTTCGCAGTAGAAAGCCCTGAACACTAGATGAACCGCCACCTCTGGCCAATGGAGAACAAATCCGGACACATACAAACAGAATGTGTGGCGGACAAAGGTGGTTTGCGGCATGTCTTCTCGGAGCTTCGTTTCCCCCGCTTCTCAACCATTGCTCTCATTACCTCATTGCATCTCTTTACATGCTCCTATTACCGCATTCGTAATTGTAAGTAAAGCCAAACCGGAATGGGTCATAATAAAACTATAACATCGTTCCTTCCACGGATTCTTCTGGCCCTAGGATTGCCGGAATTTTCTCATGATGCCTGTCTCACCAGTTGAGATGATGCCAAGAGTAGATATCGACGCGTTATTTTCCGCTTCTGAGAACCGAGAATCAGTTCTATTATTCTACTGCGGATCCGAATGGTATGACTAGAGGTACTTGATGGCCTCGGCTCGAAGAGCCGCGGGTTCGAGTCCATTATCGGCAGGGATGTTTGCTGATGTGTTGTGGCATGTGGGAGCTCTCCAAACTGACATTTATGTTCCCATTAAAATCTACCCAGCAAGTCATTTATTACTGCAGTTCTCATATCGGTTATAGTGCAATGTGAATCATCAAAACGTACTGAACTATGCCCAGATTAAATGAACTCTCATGCAAACCGGTACGTATAATGCTGACGCCAGAGCATGAAATAATCTGTGCAACAAATAAAAATTATTTCCTAGTCAAGCTGAACAGTTAGTGTATAAAACGTCCAGATACAAGCGGCTCATTTTCATAGTAAGATTGTAAAGAAAAGCAGGGTTACGATTTGTAAGGAACTGTAATTTAAATGTTATCGTAAATAATCATGTTCAATCTTTAATCGTACATCTTTTTCTTCCCTTATTACGAAATAAACAAAGGTTCCTTTTTTATCATTATATTTCTAACAATAATTTTGCTTGTCTTTCTTTGTATCTTTTTGCCATATTTTCTTAATCTCGCCTTCCTTTATAAGCAGGTTTTGGGAAATTTTTCCTTTCTATTGAAGTTCTCTTTCCCTCCTGTTTGACGTTATCGATATCCCAACATTTTTTCAAACATTCACAAATTTACTTAAACGTTCGGTATTTTCGCCAGTAAATGCAAACCATACCTTTCCTTCCTTACAATTTCTTTTGTCTTTTGATGAAGATATTGATATTTTTTCATTCCTGCCATTGCAGTGTAGTGCGCAAAATGGGCGTATTTCACCCGGCGGCGCTGCAACACTCGCATGGACATTCGAAGTAGGAATTATGCAAGCGGTGAGAGTGCATGGGATGGATCAGGGCGCCAGACATTTTGATGCAGAGGGACGGTGGGGCGAGAGTGGGGGGGAGGTGTTTACGTACACAACGACTCGCAGTTACATTACCCAGTGGGGCACTGCATCAGCCCCAACAACCTCTAAGCTTCCAACGGGTTCCCTCATATGATTGGTGCGTAATTCTTAGAAGGGAAGAGAACACGAAAGGATAGGGAAAGAAATCGGTTCTTAACCCCACTGTTAGGATAGTTTTTCAGCATGTGCCTGGTATTAAGGCTAAATGTACCGACACTAGTTCCATTTGTCGCCACCACGTGGCAGCACCAAAATAAGCAAAATTTACTAGACTGATAACGTCTGAACAAATTGTCCGATTTTCGATCTGTAAACGGCATTGGACTCCTTTTTAAAATAGAATTCACGCTACGATGCCGTTTTTTCAAAAAATATTTCAAAAAAAAAATTTAAAATGATTTCTCATAGTTCCGAGAAGAAATTAAAAAATGTGGGCTTATAGCGCGATGACGACGTGCTTCCTGAATCCAACGCCGTGTCAATCATGCAAATCGGATGAATAGGAGCGGCGTAAAGTGAAATTTCGGAAAACATACCTGACCCCCCTTCCCTCTTCCCCCTCCCGCCTTCCCGCAGTGAACTTGGAGTGAGCATTCGCAACGATATTCGAGAACCACTGTCCCAGTGCCATATCGGATTTGGAAATCCCGGAACCCCTCCCCCACGGCCACTTTAGCCTAGCCCTTCGCGGCGGGCGCTGAAAGAACGCCCGCCCGGTGCCTAGAGTTTCTCACAGAGTAACAACCTGCTTCATGGTTTCACAATGGGCAAACTGAATCAGACCTGTAGAGATATTTCAAGAATTAACCGTGAAATATAAAGATGGAGTCTCACAACTGTTATAAATCTCGGAAACTCAGTCATCGAAGTGAAGATTCGAAGGATTATATAGTACGAGTGTATACACTTTACCTACGATTCCTCTCCATTCGCGTGATTGTGATTATTATTATTATTATTATTATTATTATTATTATTATTATTATTATTATTATTAAATAATAATAGAAATAATAATAATAATAATAATAATAATAATAATAATAATAATAATGTCCTAATGTTTCGTTCTTTTCAAGTATTATATTTCTCTGCTAAGAAAGCAAAGGATAAAAGTCAGAGAACTCAGCAGGGTATTCCAGCGTAGACCAAGACAAGATAAAGAAAAGTTTCTTCAAGAAATATAGCACGTCATACGTAGTTTTTAACTGTTTTTGACGCTAAATAAATAAATAAATAAATAAATAAATAAATAAAAAGAAAAATGCAAAGAAGTGGAAGAACATAACAACAAAAGGAGACCTAAAGAAATGTTCCGGGTCATTCGAAATATGACCAGGGAGTGTAAACTGGCAATGAGGAATAGGAAGGGACCGAAAAGGTATTAGATACCGGTAAAATACCGGTATTTTACATACCTTTTTCAAATACCTATGTTCTTTTATACCGGTAAAATACCTCCATAGGACGTCTACAACGGTATGGACGTCCATAAAGGTTATAAGGGTATTATACCTGTATTTTCAATGAAAAACAATAGCTTACCATCCATAAATGTCGACTAAATAAGTTATTTTAGTTAATAATATCTCACAAAATGTTTATTAAACTAATGTACTTTTATAATTGTTATTTATTGTTTGAATTATTATCTTGTTCATATATAACACTCGGTTACTAATAATTAACGAAACGCGAATGATTCCACTAATTCTTGTATAGTAAATATAATCTCCACTTCGTCACTGCACAATGTTCTCGTCCACTGAAAACTGCTCACCGCCCTCTTCCTACGCTTGGGCATATCGAATTGCCCTAGTGTAGCACGCAGCCCGCCGAAGAACGCGGCGAGATGTCTGCAGAGGTCAGAAAAGTCACGCTATCAGAACAGCAGTGTGCCAGAGATGCGACCCTGCTTCCAGCTCAGAAGGGTGACTACACTTGAGCGCGTGCCCTGGCGGCGCTGGGCTTGGATAGAAAGGAGCGCGAAATGAGGAGCAAACATTCAAAACGTGACATGTCCACTTTACTCCTTTTCGAGAAAACGCAAAAACGTTATGTCATCAAAATTATGCAAATGTTTTATTTATACTTAATTCTGAATTATGTAATAATGATAGCTAAATATATTATTAATATAAAATTTAAATATTCTATGAACTTACATTTAACGAAAACAACATTTATGTCAACTGGTAAAAAAGGAAGCCTGAACATCAACGGAGAAATGATATTCATGGCAGGCGAAGTTAAATACTTATGAATTACAATAACAAATTCTGGATACTGTACAGAAAAACTACAGAGAGGAATAATTTTGGAAAAAGCAGTGGCAAGAAAATTACACAAATTCATAAAATATGCAGGCATATCAAGTGATTGATTTCTAAAATTTTAGGTCCCGGAACGCGCTCAAAATGATTTATTAATTTAATAGAAATAATTATATATTTATAATATAATGTAATAATTATCAGCGAGATACAGGAACGCCGTTCCGTCGTGTTCCGTCAAAAATCAAGCCTTGCGTAAGACCAAAATCCAAATAATCGAGAAAATGGTATTTCTAATCCTGTTGTGTGGGTGTAAAAGCTGAACATTGAGATAGGCCGAAAAAAAGGAAGATGCTTTTGAAGTATGGACACGGAAGAAAATATTAAACGTACAATGGGAGGGCAAAAAGATAAATGCCGAAATTTTGAAAAGAAAACAGAACTTTCTCTAAAAGCCAAAGCCAAAAAATGGAAAATAAAATGTTTTGGACATACTATGAGTCGAACAAAATCTCTAGAAAAGGATATTATGCTTGGAATGATAGAATGAAGCGGAAGAAAAGGGTGTAAGTGGCACAATTGAATAACTAATACACAATATCACAAACAAAAGGAAAAAGGCAGTTCGAGTCCCAGTGAGCAATGAACAAATTGCTAGCATCCTATTGCTGTGTATATCCAGATAGGTCTAACAAGGGATGGCTTGCGATCTATGTTCTAGTACTATTTCTCTGCGCGTTCAGACCCGCGAAGAATTGGGACCTGCAGATGAAAGGAGAGATGCTCACAGCCGCTGCCTGACCGGGACTGGAGCCGACAAATAGACATCATCGCACTGAACAGTGTGTTTGATACCCGCAGTCTTTCATGCGTACGTTCTGCCATTATTAGGGAAGAACTCGCTGAATTATCGGCGCGTCCCCTCCCAGTTTCGGATAGCAAGAAAAGCGAAGGAATGATGCTCAAGTAATACAAATGCAAATATCAAAACAAAACATCTTTAAAATTCAAACATCTTTAAAAAACCTGGTTTAGAAACATCGATCAAGTTCGTGCGGAAGATAATTTGTTTTGACAGTGGCCGTGATTGTTAATTTATAATTACGATTTAGACAAAACGGCAAATGAAAGTTTTCAGGCTTAGTTTCGCTGTTATTCTTTTTACTATCGCCCAGGGTCATCTTATGGAGTCACAACTTCCTCAAATGGGTACAGGAAGGTGGGCGAGAGACCTTACACCTAGAGTGCTTGCGTTGGCCGCCTCTCTGCGTACGGTAAATGGGGTCATTTCTTGGGCTGAAGATAGTCTACTGGATGAGGATGTTACAATAACCGTTCGCTTTATTCGAACACATGTATTGACAGTGGTATAATGCAATATTATTTCATATTTTAACTTTTTTATAAAATTGTGATTATCGGTTCTTTTCATCCATACATCTCATCAAGCGCATCGATAATAAACATCAGGTTTCATTTTTTTACGAAATATGTTCATGTGTCTACACAAAATCTATGTTTTGAAAATATCAACATCAATGTTGCATCCCTATTCTCGACACCTAGATGAGGGTCGCCGATTTAATACGTTTGCATTCTGATTCCCTAATATGAGGTTTATCAGTGACTGGTATGCTACGTTTTACTAGTAGTATATAAATCTTATAAATTGAATTGCTACCCGATTAAATGTTACTGATAAGCGTGTACGATGTTTAGAAAAATTGTATCTTAATGTAGAAATGTAAAAGTTGCCGAACTGTACAACAAAACATAATTTATCCCCCTCATAGACGGATATTCCTCTTCTAGTGTGGTGTTCCTGTCTAAGGGTTTAAGTTGTATTGCTTTCATGACAATTTAATGCATTAAAAAATACATATATATGTCACAATACAATGATTTACACTACATCCTTTTACATTATCCTTTACGTAGTTTGTATCAAAATGACGCGCCGGGAATTACTTTTTCCAATCTTCAAGTTTATACAAATATAACAGAATCATTTTATATCAATATAACTTACTAAGTAAGCTGGGACATGTCACGATTCTTAATATTATATTTTAATGTTTGTTACAGTGTTGGATTCAGGATGCATCTCGCCTGCGCGTTATTTTACCACTTCTTCAATTTTGTCCGAAAGTACGAAAACAATTTTAAAATTTTACTTGGGAAAACAGATTCATCAGGTGAAGTCTATCAAGGAGACAAACGCCGTTTTGAGATCAAAAATCGAGTCGCAGGATAAAAGAGCTCGTGCGTAATTTCGGCTCATTCTTTCTGGTAGTGGAATGATAACGGAAGATCTTAGAAGTAAAATGTATGTAAACTAAGATGTTAGGCCATGGAATATTGGTGATATCTACACAATTAGTTCAATTTTCTTTTTGAAATCAGTTTCCAAATCGGAATTGATATTTTGAGTAGTGCCTCAAATAACTTTTTGATGGTATGAAGACGGAAATATGTGAACAAGATATACAGTTTTATACGACTATTACAGATGATATGAGACCGTTTGGTTGTGTTACAGCATCGCTAGTTTGATAAGTGGAGAAAAATATATTGAAATTGAAAGGGACGAAACCATAAAGCGACTGCCCGGCTTGCCTGCCTGAGAGCACGGCCTCTCCTCCCCGTGCCGCCACGGTGTGACCAGATGGCGGAAAACGTACAAACCTCAACAAGTGTTCGAATTCATTTACTAAGTTGTACATGTATTTTGATGTTGCTGATACTTCATATCTGATATCAAAATTACACAAACAATATGGCGGATCCAATATACACAGAAAATGTAATTAAGACATACATAAGAAACAACATATACACAACATGAGAAATTAGTCATAAAACCTTAAACTGCAGAAATTTACAATAAATGTTTGCTTCATTCATAACTTATTTAATTACTCTATTCGACGAATAAAGTTATAAATCTTTATGCGCACTCATTTTATTTGAAAAAAATCGTGAACTAAATTCTCGATTAATTTTACTAATCAGGCTACCGCGGGGTACCTTAAAGGAAAATTGAAACATTCTATACGATCACAGAAAGAAAATCACGTTTATTAATTCACGAGTATTCGGACGAATTAGTTATCTATACAAATATATTTCGACGAACTGATAACATTCCATGCGAAATTATTTTACCAGTGCCACGACGCATTCATTCTTTACTAACTATTCAGTAAACCTTATTTGGCAGCATCCGTGCGATAAATGCATTTGTAGAAAGATGATCAAGTAATATTATAGCTGAATGCAATTTAAATGATTAATTATAAACTTTTTTTCACTGAATTCTTTGAACGAATCACTTAATTTTTCTAATGCAGCATGTCGCAGAGATGCGTGTGCTCAGAAAAACAATAGTTTATAAAACTTGAATATGTGTTTATACTCGGCCATACCTTATTAACTTCAGAGGTAATGTAATATTCTAATGACTAATATTCATAATCACAAGCAATTCACAATATTTGCCGGTACAGAACTTGAGAATGGAATGATTGTTAGTTTTAAGTCCCCGTTCAGTAATGCTGGTTGCCGCTACGAGATATACACTGTGATAGAAAATATTTCATAAAACACGCATCTGCAGCGAGACGCAGCCAAATTTTCTTTTAAGTGAATGATTAATATACAAGCTAAATTGTCATGAAAATTTGCAGGTGTTATATTGCGTTATATATTACTTTTAGGCTAGTTAGATTTTATATCACATTGCATCGAATATAAATAATCGTAATCCATAGTAAATTAACATAATTTTTGTGTTACTTACCACCAACAGGGACATTCATAATTGCAAAACACATTAAAAATAATTTTGTAGAACGTTTTTATAACTATTGGAAAGCACAGCTTACTATCGCCTCTGACGCTAGAACAGCACTGACCGTGTACTCCAACTTCAAACTTCCACTGCACTCAGCAGGTACAGGGATTATCCTCCATACTTTCACAACAGATGTGCGAAACATTCCTCTTTCAAGTGGAATGGTCGGAAACCCCCAAAATAAATTTTAATTTTTGAGGTTTTGGCCACGTTTTCGCCATCTGGTCACACCGTGCTGGCCGCCGGTTTGCCGTTCGGCCGCGTCACTTGAAGTCCGCCGCTGCCCGGGTGACGCAACTGGGTGGCAGGTATGTTTTCCGAAATTTCACTTTACGCCGCTCCTATTCATTCGATTTGCATGATTGACACGGCGTTGGATTCAGGAAGCACGTCGTCATCGCGCTATAAGCCCACATTTTTTAATTTCTTCCCAGAACTATGGAAAATTATTTTTAAAAAAATTTTGTAAATATTTTTTGAAAAAACGGCATCGTAGCGTGAATTCTATTTTAAAAAGGAGTCCAATGCCGTTTACAGATCGAAAATCGGACAATTTGTTCAGACGTTATCGATCTAGTAAATTCCGTGTGATAGTGCTGCGATCTACTGATTTTTCCTATAAGTATTTTTCGGTGCATTTAGCCTTAATAGCACAGTGGATATAGAGAGTTAAGTTACTTAGCTTGCCTCGTAGAAAAATAGTTGAAAAGTTGAAAACTATTCATTTATGATTATAGTATAGTTGATACTTTCTAGCACGTTCACTTTTTGGTTAACTCTTTTTGAGCTTCACTACGAGCTGTAATCAAACCAAATTATAAACGTTTTACTGGAATTTCTAACTAGATATTGTATTTATATTCGTGTAATAGCGTTCAACATTTTGCATTCTCACAAATTCTGCTGCTCGTAGCTCACCTTAAATATCTGGAGACCATGTGTATATGGAAAAGTTTCAAGATTTTTTCTGAGTATATTAATCGCAATATCATATTTCATTTTACACTATCTCTATTATATTGGACTCTGAATAATAGTTTTATTCTTTTAAAAGTAGTAGTCAGATCTAACATCGATTTGTAGAGCAACCACCATCACTTAACGCGCCAATCCTTTCACTGAACGTGACGTAGCAATGTGGTCATTGAATAATGTTTTGAATCCGAGGCACTCCTCGTCCTTTGATCGCGAGAACTGAGAAGACGTCTGGGGCTGGTTGCGATTCCACCAACGGTATGGACTGCTTAGGCCAGAAGAAAGTTCTCTGGCAGCTGAGCATTCCAGAAGATCGCGTCGTTCTGCGAAATAGACCTAGAGCGACAGCCCCAAACAATCTGTTCAGTCTGTGTAGTTTGATTGATTCATTGCTCGGCTGACTAGTAATTCCCGAGGCGTGAACTGCTCAGGTCATTAGTCCGGAAATGTTGTGTATGCTTTTATCGTGGGAGGTAGAGGTGATCTTTCACCACATGATGGCGAAGTTCGGCCCTGAACTACCCGGTATCTTCCCCAACCAGGAATCTTCCACCAGCGGGGCACCGCCCCAGCCAGGACAAGCTATAAGCTACTGAATCGTCTCCCGGCATGTGTGATAGTGTAGTGCATGTAAGTGTAAGTGTGTGTAAGTAAGAGGAGGGGAGAGGATAGGACAGGGAAGAGGAAGGAAAGATAGCGCGCGGTCCTTGGCCCACTTGTTACGGTATTCCTTCGGCATTTCGCCTGGTGTAGATGGGACGGAACCACGGAAATCTACCGATCAGAGCAGCCGGCCGATAGAATTCTTCTCCAGACAGCAGCTAATTCGATCTAGTTAAGTGGCTAGTGAAAAACTCCTGCCACCGTCAGGACTCGAACTCTAGAATCTCTCGATCAGATGCCGAGCGGTGACATCAGTTGATGCCCTGAGCCACTTAAACCGGTGTGTGATTGGAAGTTGGGATCGGTTTTACGAGTGATTTTACATTTGCATGAGAGTTGGTATAAATCATGTCGAAAAGTACATGAGAATATGAATGCGTGTGAATTAAGGAATGAAACGGATGTAAACGTAGTATGTCTTAGAGACCGAATTTCATAGATACCTTGTTCTTTACTTCCATAACGCTTTTAATTAAACTCCAAGTAAACTTACTTTTAATCAGAGAATTATTCGTGAAAATAATATTTCTAACAAAGGAAGTTTTCAAGTGTACTTTTTTTGCTTCTTAGCTACATAAAGACATTGTCTTGATGTGATCATTCTCCAGTTGGTGGAAAAACACGAATAATAGGGAGTAAAATGACTCAAGCACAACTTTGCCATCGTATGTGAAATACATGTGAGTAGTTTCCACGTGTTAATCACCGACCATGTCTCCGAACTTGGATTGGCATCAATGAGTGTAAAAAACGTCGCTCACATGAACAGACAATAGAGGCGGGCGGAAGAGGCCTCAACAGAGCCGGAAACCGCGCAGGTGCGTCCAAAGCGGCGGCGGCGGCGGCGGTGCTGCCTCCGCCTTCCTGCTGCCGAGCGAGGGCCGGGCGGGCGCAAGGAGTGAAAGGGCGCCTTTCACTTTCATTTCGCGACCCCCCTCTCCCCTCCCCCTCCCACTCCTACCCAATCCCTCGCTTTCCAAGCGGCCAGTTACTGCGGCGCACTTTGCGCGTGCTAATCGTAACGAGATCGGTTTAAATTGCGGTCGTGTTCTGAAAGAACGTCTTTCACGTGACTCTTCGTTTCCTTCTATGTATGTGGACGACGTTCCGTTTCAAGACAATGCACTTCTCTTTCATATGGACAAAAGGTCTCCTTTGGGATATCAATACGGCATTTGGTGTCAAAAGAACAATGAAATGTAACGGTACAGTATTTGAACAATCTTCAAGCAACTTTTCTAGTTTAACAAAACGTATTAAGTAAATAAATTTGCATTTAAATTTAGACATTTTATAATGAACTGAGAAATGAAAATTGTCCATAACTTCCAGGCAAATAATTGTTTTCGCGAAATGCATAAGCCGTAAGGTTGGAAAACTGCAATTATAACGCTACTTTTTAATGCGTGTATTGTTATATAGAAACATTCAGATAAGCTCTAACCATTTTGCCATTTTAAAAACATCAGTAACACAAGTTTAAAATTATTTAAACTTATACTATTTAAATAGACTTAAAATATAATATCCTATTAATTATCCCTGATAAATTTTGTCGTGTTTCTTTAAACATTCCATCACACGTTTCCGGTGAAGTCATGTACTAGCAGTGGAATTATTGATGTGAATAAAAATCATCCTAATTGTTAGTCTGGGTAATGTATTCGAAAACAAACTTCCAGGCAAATAATTGTTTTCGGGAAATCCTTAAGCCGTAAGGTTTGAAAACTGAAATGTCGAGGGACATAGTGGGGAAAAAATCAAGAAGCAATTTATTAAAGAAATGTGCGTTATTTTGTGAAGATACCTCATGACAATTAATTTGCATTCAATTTTTGAAACGAGAAAGCACAAGATGGCGAGCGAGAGCGTCCCCCCCGCCCCAGAGGCAGGTGCGAGCAGTGGCGTAGCGCAGTAGGGGCGGCAGGGGCGGCCCGCTCCGGGCGGCACTGTCAGGGAGCCGCAAATTTCACAATAAATAATATCTTCAATTTTCTAATTGAACCACTTCATTTAAAATTTTTGACGCTTCTACGATTTGGACCGATTCAAATGAGTACGGAATCTTTCATTATTCAGTGACGACTGCTTTAAATTAATGTATAAAAATGGCATCTTGCTAATTGTAGCGGCTGGCACCACTGTCTGTACTGACTCGTAGGGATTACCCGTATTTTATTTTGTGCTTGGATTGTTTATGACTAATATTCAGCGAGTGTGACTTCTATCACAAAGTGAATGATGTTCAATATGGTATTATAACACCTGGAAATTAGATTACAGTACGGATAAGTCCCTTCAAGGAAGCACGTGAGTGACTGACAATTCAAATAAAGTTTCATTGATGAATCGTCAGTCTTCCAATTCACATGTAATCGTGTATGTGTGTGCGCTTTCCAAACTTTGATTTTAGTGCTCATAAGTACGAGTTGTGTTTGCTTAATTATTGAAGAAATTCGTTTAATTATTAGTTGAAAATTGTGTTTTGTTCGTATACGTGTACATTCGACTATGTACTAAACATTTTTAAAGTTTTCTGTAATTGTATGATTGACTGTCTGCTCCGTTGTCCAAGCTTGACTATTTTAATCTTTTAAATGGAAATAAGTAAATGAGGATGCGGGGAAATATTCCTCCGCCCCGGTGGCCGTCACCCTCGCTCCGGCGCTGCGGGCGAGCGCACGCAGAGCAGCCGGACGTGGGTGCAGAGAATGCAGCCTCGTCCCCGCGCGGCGCGGCGCGGCAGATGCGGCTGCTGTGACGTAACGCCTTTGGCCACGGTCAGGGTCTCCCGCCGCCACCGCCGCCACCGCCCCCGACGAGAGAAACCGCTGCATTCGCCCAGCGGTCGCTGCCCGCCGCATGCCGCCACTCCACGCCAAGCGCCGTCGCCTCCAGCCCGCTGTTGCTTTCAATACTCCATCACCGTCACCACTCCCGCCGCGCCGCGCTGCGTTTGTCTATATTTGAGTTTCTGTAACCTGGCGGATGACAGTTCGTCAGCTGTTACGGTTTCGTCCAATCGGGAGCTTGAACGTCATCACAATGACGTCACCGTGATGACGTTTTAGCTCTCGATTGGATGACACCGTAATAGCTGATGAACTGTCATCTGCCAGGTTAGAAAAACTCAAGTACATGCGCCGGTTACTGTTTGGTCAGCTGGATGTCGCCGAAACTCTCAGTTTATTGCTTGCGACACCGCCTCGCCGATGCAAGGTGACTGTTTTGTCTACAACAAAGTGGCACGCGGGTTGGCGGACAACGCAATGAATAAGTCATTATGTGGTTGGGATCAATTGCAATCTTCTGTATTATTGCTTTTCAATGAGCGCAGAAATTCAAAGAAAACTATGCAGTTTCCGGCTATGCGAAGGTCTCTAACGTGTAGTTAGATACCCAGGAACTCGCAGAAAAATACAAAAACTATCAAACAGTTTCGACTGAGACTGAAAAATACAAATATTTGATTGTGTTATTCCAGCTATTCTTACATTGCTCTTACCGACTGAATTCTCAAATTCAGTGCGTCGCAGCTAATGACACAGACATCATGCAACAGCAAGAAAAGCAAGAGACCGCCTGCCATTAAATATTGTTTATTCACATATTATGGATCAATGGCGTTTTTAATATTCTTCGTGTGTAAAGAAGTGTTGTACTCCTAGGCTAGGTTATTGCAGTAATTATGAAGACTGTTTTTGTTAAATTATTCAATTTACCGCATTGTTATACAATAGAATGTTTTGATTTGGGCTGTCCGGATGACGCCGCGTCGATGGCTGAGGTGCCGACGTTTCGACCGACATGTCGCGGTCCTCTTCAGGGCTGTACAGCAGTATTGCCGTACCCCCAGATCATGACTCTGGCCGCGGAAGCCTACGATATCAATATTATATTTTTCTGGTTGTTCATTTTTTTTCAGACGCATTTTTGCTGCTGCAGGTCACTAGTATTAAAAATGTTCCGGTAACGAGTGAATAGTAATGGAATCAGAGTAATAATTCTTTTACGACCGTGGTCACATCAGTCTTTGTGGTTTAAGACACAATTACGGTTTTCGCGGAGTTGGTTTTCATGAGTACAGCGAACAAGAGCTGGCGAGAACCTTTGCTTGTGCCTGGTGGAGACCAGATCAGGTGGTTTTTGCCCAGTGGATAAAAACGGCGGAGAAATGCGTCCGGTTCCATCGCAAGCGTACTGTCGTACGCTTTTTCAGGTTTGTGAAAATACATAACAGATTGTAAACTCAGACAACGATAGAACGAATGGAATTATTGTAGTTATTAAAGTAACAACCGGTAACAATTACTAATAATTACTAGGCATGCAACCCACCATACATGTTATATATTTAGCCACACAACGATCCTCACAAATGATCGAACGAATCCTCTCACCATAATAATCTCTTGTTAATACCTCCATAGCATGAGTTGTTGGAAACATACACAATCTCGAAATTTAAGTGAAACCGACTATATAACATTTTGTGCAACGTAATCGCGAGGGTCTTTCCTGGAAATTATCTTGATTATACCATCACTCCAATTTGTGTAAAAAATTAGCAGAGTTGGCAAATCAATTTTCTTCTTTCCTTCCTTAACAACAGTTCTTGGTAGGGAAACGATCTTCAGTAATGTGAATTTAGTTGTAATCTCGCTTAATTACCGCACTATTTATTTTATTAAAAAATGAATTTTTTTCGAAATTTTCGAAAATTTCTTCCATAATATATTAAAAAGAGATTTTTCTCATCCTCGGCAATTTCTATTTCGTTGAACGTTGCTCGAGGTTTGCGGTATGTTGAAAACAAGGAATTGCAAATGAGAAAGTGCTCGCAGACACGTCCAGTGTGGCGGAAAGAGTCGCTAGAGAAAAGCGGCGCGTGCAAAGGCGACGCCACGCGACGCGACGCGACGCCCGCAGAACACCGCGGGAAGCGATCCAAAGCCTGGGCTTTTGGGTGGGTGGAGGCATTTCAACAGTTTAGGAAATTAATTTAGGGTATTTTTAAGTTTTTGAGGTAGTGAACTAAGAATATTAAGTTATACAGTGAGGTGTCGTACAGTGTAGAGCAGAAAAATAATGAAGGAAATGTTTTAATGTTATAGTGAAGTGAAGGATAGTGCAGTGCGTTCTTTATTGTATAAACACTCAGTGCGGCTTTAGATGATAGACGTTTCTTTTCTTTTTCGTGTAATTTAATGTTTTAAGGACCAGCAGTTTTTATGTTATTATTACTGTTATTGGTATTATTATCATTTTAGCATTATTATTACAATTATTATATTATTTGCATGACTTCTATTATCTTATTTACGTAATTAACTGCCACCAGGTTACATCCAATTGCAGTTTAAATAAATTTTATCTTCATCTTTGTCTTTTTTCTTTTAGGATTCCACTGCTGAGGTCTTCAGTTTCGCTAGTGTAGTGAATATTTTATCCCGGGAAGTAGCTGCATTTCTTCCCTACTGGAGGGTCGACAGTCATTGCCGACTTGAGAGTGATTCCCCTCTAAAGATATCTTCCCGAGTGGGACCTAGCTCCAGCCGGGACAAGTACTATGGTCACATTGTCTTTCGACCTAGTGTAGTGTAGTGCACGTAACTGACTAAGTGTGTTTATAACGAGTGAGGTTAGAACAGGGAAGAGGAAAGATCGCGCGTGACCCGTTTGTTAAGGGTCCGGCATTCACCTGGAGAAACCGCGGAAAACTACCAGACCAACGATCAGAGCAACCAAGCGCTAGAATTCTCCCCCATATAGCGGCTGAACTCGACTTGCTACGCAGCTAGTGCGCTATGTTGTGGTGGAAATCGTCTGCAATTTTACACTTACTCGCATTCATTTAATTCATTAAATGTTTAGTTTCTTCGTAGCAGAATAAACTGTTCACGACCATTTTCGCTATTTTGTACTCATGTATTTAAACATTTAAAGTTCAATTAAGTTAAATTCGTGTATCTCTATTTCCTGTAAATAATTTTCTAACTCGTGAAAAACCAAATTTTCCGGGAGACCTCTCATGCTATCATTTGTTTATTTGATCTAATATTCTAGCGTGAAGAAACAGACAACTCTGCTTATTCGATGTTAGTTAATGATTTCCATTTATTATTATTATTATTATTATTATTATTATTATTATTATTATTATTATTATTATTATTATTATTATTATTATTATTATTATTGTTGTTATAGCATGAATAATAAGACCACTCGTCTTGCTAGGGTTTATGATATAATGAAATTTACGTCACGTTCGTAAGTACACGTGTCCCCAATAACTAAGCAATCAGAAGAAATTTAACTTATCTGATTCTGTATAAAGGTGAAAAATGACAAGCATCTAATAGTACTTTTATCGTCTTGCTCATTGGGATTAAAAACATATAAGTTTTTCCCGGAGTCATTTGCCTTGCCTTGATTAGACATGTTGGGGAATTCGTGTCGTGTGACTGCAAATGTGTTTGTCTTGAAAGCATTTGTATCCTGCAGAGAAGGATGATCATGACAGGAGTAAAGATGCAAAACAGGTCCAGCCTGTCGAATCATTTCGCAATATTCCTTAAATCGTTACAAATGCTTCATGAAAAACGTCATTCTAAACGCAGAGATGATTAAGGTGCATAGAAAGTGATACACATATTAGTCATTGGAGTATTGTTCACCTTTGTAATTCTCACATGTTTGTTGGAGGGTCACATTACATTTAACTTTCATGAAAATGGTGAAGTAGCAATCTGGAAATTAAACTTACTTAATCAAATTAGTTTATCTAGAAAATGTAAGGAATCAAGCAGATATTTCAGAATATATTTCTAGCATTTTCAAAGCGATATTTGTGCAACCAAAAAGATTAACACATGTTACAATAGTGCTTCGATAGCTACGCGTGGCTGGTCGGCACATCCAGAGCCCGTGAATCCAGGACATCAGCGTGTCTCCTCTACAGGCATTGTCACTTCCCTGATGGGAATCTCCGGGACACCTCCCGCTGTGCATCGAATTGTAAATTGACCACAGGTTTCCTGAATGGTGAAAACCGTGTTGAAACAGGGTCGGTTCAACACCTCTTCGTAGAGGAGTTCGGCGAAATTATAAGAGATTATAACAACAAAACTTCGGCTGTATCTTTCAATAGATTTAACAAGACCTTCTACTGCAGTACAAAAAAGCCGTTCCTATTATTTCGATAACGTAAAATTATAATAGTTACACTATATTGCTGTTTAGCAACTAGATAATGAAGCATTTCGGGAGAACAAAATACATACCAGCATCTTCTCAATTCATTAAATCATGTATCTTAAACCGTCTTGCTGAGAAACATTTCCATACTTCCGTACCTCCAGGTATCTCCTCGAGCGGAGCACCGCCCCAGCCGGGACGGGACAAAGGACTGGAAGGAAAGATATCACGCGGTCCGTGGTCCGTTTGTTATTGATCCTGCTCCGGCTTCCGTCTGAGACACCACGGAAAACCACCGACAAGAGTAGACGGCCGGTAGAATTCCCCTCCTTAATTTGGCTCAGCGTATAATATACTAAGACCTCGATTCGCAGGAGATACAGTGGCAATACCGACTGAGCGGAACTCAGCCGGTGGACCCAGGCAGTCTACTCGTATAAAGAGAAAATAAAAAGTATCGGAGAAAAGAGTGTGGAGAATATACAATTTGATTTGGTTACTAGAATGTTTGAGATTAAAAGCAAAAATTATTCGTTATGTAGTTGTAGATGTACTGGCATAGTTTAGCAGACTTTCGACTGTCATGCATCGTTTATTTGATGGAATAATTGACAGGAGTTTATTTTCTTAATTTCTTAAACCAGTTTAATAAAACACATAGAACATATTATTTATATAATTTATTTGTAATTATTGCATGCTCGCTTTGTGCAACGTAAGCAAGAACTCCCAGGAGACGTGTAGGACCGCTTTTCAAAGCGCGCCTTGCGGAGGGCAATCCGGAAGGAGCGGGCGGAGGAGGAGCGTGGCATCGGGGCCCGGGTGGCCGCCAGCGACGGATTCGGAACAATGGCGCGCGGTCAAGAGGCGGCGCATGGATCACCCCGCACGCCGGGCGCGCCCCGCCCCAGCGCCCGCACGTGGGCCGCATTGTCGTCACCGTCTTCCGCCTCCGCCGCGACCTTGGACGCCTCGCCGCGCCGCGCCGCGCACGCGCGCGCCCGTTCGTGCACATACTCGGCAAGCACATCGCGCCGACGCCGCGCCGTGCCGCGCTGCCCGGAGCCCCCTCCCCGCCCACGTCCACGTCCACGTCCACGCCAAGGGGGTGGCAAGTGACGAACGCGTTTAACGATACTCTCTCTCCCTCCCTCCCTCCCTCCCTCTCTTTCTCCCTCTTTCTCCCTCCCTCCCTCTCTTTCTCCCTCCCTCCCTCTCCTTCTCCCTCCCTCTCCTTCTCCCTCCCTCTCCTTCTCCCTCCCTCTCTTTCTCCCTCCCTCTCTTTCTCCCTCCCTCTCTTTCTCCCTCCCTCTCTTTCTCCCTCCCTCTCTTTCTCCCTCCTCTCTTTCTCCCTCCCTCTCTTTCTCCCTCCTCTCTTTCTCCCTCTCTCTCTTTCTCCCCTCCCTCTCTTTCCTCCCTCTCTCTCTTTCTCCCTCTCTCTCTTTCTCCCTCTCTCTCTTTCTCCCTCTCTCTTTCTCCCTCTCTCTCTTTCTCCCTCCCTCTCTCCTCCCTCTCTCCCTCCCTCTCCCTCTCTCTCTCGTTCTCCTCCTCTCCCTCTCTCCCTTCCTGTCTCTCCCTCCCTTTCCCTCCCTCTCTCTCCTCCTCTCCCTCCCTCTCTCTCCCCCTCCCTCCCCTCTCCCCTCCTCCCCCTCCCCCTCCTCCCCCTCCCTCTCTCCTCCCAACCACCCCACCCACCCATCCACCCTCCCATCCCTCCCTCCCTCCCTCCCTCTCTCTCTCTCTCTCTCTCCTTGCCTGCATTCACTGTTTCGACATCGGGCTGATGTTTTTATATGCTTCTGCTGTTTGTTATACTCACTTCTGTACTTGCATCTGCATTTCCAGCGAACTTACCTGAAACAAAGGAATATTAAATTAGATATGATATCCTGAAACGAAAAAGTATTTTATTCAGGAATTGTGCTTAGAAAAATATTCTAATGATCTTCTATTAACAAACAGAAAGACTCGTGGTATTGAATAGCGCAGGTATCAAGTAGGCAACTTAATTTTACAGTTTTCGAAATTCTTTTCGTGTCTGATCCTTCATGTCAGGAATTTGGTGTTCTTAGAAGACCTAAGCCTTCAGAATAGGAAGCTTTTGCACAGCGCGTTGTAAAACTACTATATAATGTAATTACCACATTCTAATATGTTAGGAGCAACCACTTAATCTGTCGAGTTTGAAGTCCGTAAAACGTATTGTAGAATGTTTTTCTTCTTCTACTATAATGGAAAAAATTCCGAGCTGTGATGGCAGAGTGTCCTGCTAACTCGAAATGTTTCTTACTCATTATTCCTATTTGTTCCACTGACGCAAGACATCAACATGATGTTTTATCGTCAGAACATACTAGAACATACAGCCACTGAGTTGGCTAGACATTCTGGTGCAGATAAAAATTATTTCAATACATTTGTTTATTTGAAGAGAGATGTTTAATTAATTGAACTTCTTATACATTTTAAGTTTTAGCAATAAGGATTTAACACATTTAACTTATTCGACCACTAAAAAAATTGTACAACGTAAACACGAACACGTAAAACTCGTTGCTTTGTAACATGTTTTATTCATACAAGTGTAACATTAATTCTATCATTCCAATGTTACTGCAGCGCCTCTGACCGGGAGGTCCTAGTTTCGAGTCCTGACGGCGGCAAGAGTTTCGACACTAGCTTTTCAGCTAGGTCGAATTCAGTCGCTGTCTGGAGGAGAATTCTAGCGGCCGGCTGCTTTGATCGGTAGTTTTCCGTGGTTTCTCCGATCAACACCAGGCGAATGCCGGAGCAGTACCCCTACCAAACGGGCCACGGACCGCGCACGATCTTTCCTTCCTGTTCCTTGTCCTATCCTCTCCCCTTACACTCACACTTACACTAACATGCACTACACTATCACATATTCCGGGAGACCGGTCGGGAGCTTAGAGCTTGTCCCGGCTGGGGCAGTGCCCTGCTGGTGGGAGAGTCCTGGTTAGGGGCAAACCCCACTAGCCGATGGTAAGTCGGCGCCGGATCTCGCCATCCAGCGGGGGAAGATCACCCCCATCTCCCGAGAAATAACATGCACTACACTCACGGGACTAATGACCAAAGCAGTTGACGCGCCCGGAAACACGAAAAAATCAATCAATCAAATCTATTATTCCATTGATCGTGCTCACACGATTACTCGTACATCTGATAATTTCGGTAATCATTTTCCAATATATCTCTTCCGTGAGGTTAAGAATTCAGGTTAGAGTTCGCTACGCCTAGAAGTTTCTAAGTGTGTTCGTATTGTGCACTCGATTACCACTGAGCGCAAGATATATACGAAACGAGATACTGCGCACGCGCAGTAGAGTCATCTACGCATACTATTGCTGTTCAGAAACCATCGGGTAGCGTAATGCGAACTAGGGACTGTAATCGTCCAGAAATTTGATTTGGCTGCATCAATTTATTTTATTTGTTTTCTTGGGTGCTTTCTTAAACGAAATGTGAATGATATATTTTGTGCCTAAGGCTGCCGAAAAAAGCTAAAAGTCAATGGTTTTAAGACGGCATTCAGTGTAGCCGTCTCCCTGTCCTGTGACGTCGACGGAGTGCAGAGATTCCTTGCGCGAAGTCCACGATAGTTCTTCAAAAACTTAAAGGGTCTCAAAACGTCTCATTTAGTAGATCGTGGCTTAAGGAGCAAACTTCGCACCCCACGCATTTCCCCACTCGCTCTCCGCGTATTCCCCGGCATGCTCTTAGCGTGTTTTCCACATGTTCCCATACGTCTCCGCATTCTCTCTCTTCTTCTTGCAGCATGTTCTTCGCATGTTCACTAGTTGCACAAGTGTAGCAACCCAATAACAAAAATGAAATGCGCAAGAGATGCACAAGCGCCTCAGACGCTCCAAAGTATTTGGTAATGTATATTATAGTGCTCAGTGATAGGTTAGATGTCCACATTCCCGCTGTGTGTCTCACTGTTTCCCCGCATGTCTTTTTTAGGGTTTCCCGTATGTCCTCCATAAGTTCGCCGCTTGTTCCCCCACACGTTTTACTATAAATAAATCTGGAACATCAAAAATTTATTTGAATTTTTTTAACGAACAGGTTCCTAAACCATATGGCGGCGGGCATTCTGTGGCTCCTATCAAATGATGAAACTGTTACGCGTGAAAAGCTAGAGAATTCAGAAGAGCTTGATCCTGAAAATGTGATTGAAGAATATATATTTTTTGCAAAAAACGAAACTGTTAAAATCTTTGTTTAATAAAGGGAAAATTACTTCATCGGTAAGCGAACTTTAAACGATTCTGACTATATGGACTAGGGAGTGGGAGTACTGTTCAATTATGAATAGAACGTCCGAAAAGATTTCATATTGTAGACTACCGTATAAGAAACATATCCCCAAAATCTAATTTTAATAGAAACATCGCCTCTGAGTTATGCACGATGGGATAGTGTGTTACGTGTTGTGTTGTGTCTGTGCCTTCCTCACAACACAATCTGCTAACTTCTAATATTTATCTTAAATCAGTTTCATAATCCTGAAAGGATAATTTCATATTCAATAGTAACAAATTTATCGGGTTTTGAGTCGATGATGTCTTAACAAGTAGTACAAATCCGATATTCGATTCCGAAAAGACAACTGGCAATAGAATTACCATCACATGAGGAAAGGTGGATTCCCACTCTCTCGGTTTCATCCGCGGTCACGCCGGCGCCCGCGGCCGAGCGGACGAAGTGGGTGGAGCAGGCGGAGCGGGAGCAGGAGCGAGAGGAGGAGCGAGATCGGGGCGAGAGCAGGAGCGGGAACGAGAGCGGAAGCGGGTGCGAGAGCGAGATTGGGAGCGGGAGCGAGAGCAGGAGCGGGAGCGGGAGCGGGAGCGAGAGCGAGAGCGAGCGTGAGAACGGGAGCGAGAGCGAGAGTGAGAACGGAAGCGAGAGTGGGCGCGAGAACGGGAGCCAGAGCGGGAGCGAGAACGGGAGAGGGAGTGAGAGAGGGAGCGAGAGCGGGAGTGCGAGTGAGACGAGAATGGGAGCGAGAGTGGGAGCGGGAGGGAGATCGAGGGCAAGAGCGAGAGTGGGAGCGGGAGTGAGATCGAGGGCAAGAGCGAGAGCGGGAGCGGGAGCGGGAGCGGGAGTGGGAGCGGGAGTGAGGACGGGTGCGCGAGCGAGTGCGAGTACGACAGCGTGCGCTAGGAATCGCAGCGCTCCGCTAATCCCAATTGCGCGCGACAAAGCACGCTATATCGCGAGCCATCTCGCTTCTCGGCAGGTGAAGAAGCATGCCAGCTGCAAGGACAGAACGACACCGTTAGCGGCGACACAGAAAACATGCGCGCACGCGAACCTGACCGCAGAAAGCAGATAAAGGGGAAACGCTGAGGTGAGAGCAGCGGAACACCCGCTCCACCTCCTATCCAGACTTCTCGCGTGGACACAGATAGCATTAAAAGTGGCGGAACACTCGGGACACGATGATTAACGACATGGACTGAATGCGGTAAGGCCAGATGAACAACTTGTTGGCTTTGGTCAGAGTGTTTGAGGCTCTCATGACATTTGACAAATTATTCTTTTTTTTTTTAATGAAAATATCCTTAAAAAATGTACGAACGATTTGAACATATTCCAGTCACAAGAAAGGGCTTGTTCGTTATTGATGAATAGTCTTGCAGATTCGACGACTAATATAAATGCAAGCATCCGCCCGAATTCGAGTCGTGGACGTCGCTAGCGGGTGATATCCTCACAAATATTTTCAAGCACAGGCAGCTTCATTCTAATCTGTTCTTTAAGACAATTTCATATTATAATATTTTTAACTTTAAAAACATCATCACCGTGGTCGTTTCACAGACTTAATGTTAGTGAAATACATGCTGTTCACAATGTCTCTTGATCTCACGGTGTTAGTGAAATTTAAAAATTGTGTAAACGATCTCTCACTCTGCCTTTCAATGTTATTCAAAGATGTGTACACAATGCCTTTTACTATCACCGTGTTTATGCTATTATACTACTGGTGCTACAGAATGGCACAGACGTTCTCGAACTAATTAGTTTTCTAAATAGTTTTTCCTTTTGGACTGGCTAGCTTTTCGTTTGCACTTCCCCCTCTTCTTCCTTGCCAAATGTCCCCGCCCAAAGTACATTTTTCCACAATTTCTTATTTTTACGTTCGCCTATGAATAGAAATTATGTCTTCAAAAATATTGTAGAAAACCTCGTTCTAAATGGCAATTTTGGTTGAAAAATTTGAAACCTTTTTAAGAAAATATGATTTAAGCGTTTCTGAAAATGCGAAATTTGAAGCTCTTTTTCACAGAAATCTTTTGAGTTTTGGAGAACCTTTATTGGAAATAATTTAAAGCACTCATATCACAAATACAATAATGTATACATTGTTGGTAATACAAATACTGTGTGAGAAATATTTTAAAAAATTATATTGATGTAGTTTTTTAAAGAATTTGTTTTTAAGGAAACAAAAACACAAAACTTAATGTGACATTTACGTAACGTTTTTTAGTCAATTTAGCACTCTCGGCAAACAAAAAATAAAGAAAGAAAAAACTTATAGATGTTTCCGAGATGATGCCAGTTGGGAGGGTTTGAAAATGAGGAATTTCAAGTTCATTTTCGCAGAAACGTTTTGAGTTTTCGAGAAACTTCATAGGACATCATTTGAAGCAATTTTTCTCTTAGTGAGAAAAAAATAAATTAAAAATTGGGAGCGGTTTTTGAGAGAATTTTGAAAATGCCGTTGGGGCTTCTGGTAAAATACCCGCAGAAAAGAAAATATCCGATTTCAAGGGGCCGCGACGGGTCAAGGGGTCGGTCGGAAAATATAATTTTTGGTGAAAATGGCTCCTATAGTTTAGTCATTAGCGTTTTTAACAGATTGCAAGACGATCGAATTGTCTGTCAGACGGACCGATGAACTGACCGATGGACGGCCTGGCGGACTGACTGACGCCCAGACGGACTGACAGACTGGCTCATTGACAGTCGGACAGACATTTTGCCGTATCAGGGCCCCACAAAACTTGTATTCTGACTACACAACGTGTTACAGGAGGTAATTTATGACATAGAAACAAGATTTATCCACTTTTCTTTCATTACCAGGGCACTACAATAGGAGTTTTTATGTCAATAAATCGTCGCCTCTTACCGTGGCATTACAACATTTTATCTACGCCACTGAAGTAGTAGGTGTGAAAATAAAAAAAAAGACAACTGAAATAATGAAAAAAATTGTTATTTATGCACCAAGGGCCATTAATTAACTAGTTGTTAGCTTGACTCGGTTTATCTTTTCGTATTTCCCTCCCATAGTTCCCTTTCATAATTCCCTTCATAAGAGAACACGTAGTTCTTCTTCATATTTCTTGCGTAACCTCGATCCTCTGGTGCCAGAAACGTTATGCAGTGTATATCGAACTCCGCATTGAAGGCAATAACTAGCAGAAACGTATCAGTAAAAATAAATACCTTAATGAAGAGTCGACAGTTAATTATATTGAATGACTATAATGATAAAGATTGTTTTTCCATTTTTATTACTTTTTGAAGCATGTTTACCTAAAGTGGGCCCCACTTCAACGTTATGTGCCAACAAAGTGAAATCATTTGGGGTTGGCCAGGCCTCTCGTATTCGAATCGCGATGACGATGCGAAGAAACGGCTGGAGAGGACCGCCGTTGCCTCCACACTCGACGAGGAACTTTGAATAATTCATTACCGCAAAACAAAAAGGATTGTTTTTTCAGTCACGAAAAGTGAGCTAGTAAGAACCTTCCATGATATTAGAATAATTCTTTATTCACCTAACCATCATGTCACTCAGTTGCCCATGCTTTTAATAATTGAGATACCAACATTCCAAGTCATTTGCATTTCATACATATCTAAGATCATAAAAGTTTCACTACTCTCGTGTTGTTTTTATTTTCTCACGTACTACTTACGTAGAACAGAGAACTTTTTCTAATGCTGCAGCAAAAAACGGCGATTTTCAACAAAAATCTCTTTTTGTGTGTCCCTGATAAAGAAAAAGTGGATTATCTTATTTATGTGTGTAGTAAATTACTTCCTTTAACACGGGGGTGGAGGCTATATGGCCACTGATCTGAATAACATGGTTCGGCATCACGATACTATCCATAGTGATGTCCCCCTAATCTTTTCATGCTCCAAATGCAGCAAGAATTACAAAGGTAAGCTCTCCGCTTTGAGTCATTTTCCTAAATGTCCAGGTCCGAAAACAGCTAAAGGAGATTTTATATGTGAGTTATGCTCCGCCAACTTTGCAACTAAATCAGGGCTCTCACAACATTTGCGCCATGCTCATCCAGACGCAGCTAATAAAGCTCGAGCTGCCAAGGCACAACGTAGTGGTAGGACTGCTATGCCTAGAGCAGGGAAAATCTTCTCTTCGGATGATATTATGAAAATGGCTGCATTGGAGAAAGAGCAACCAGAGGCGTCGAACGAGAATTTGGCTGCTCTGCTGGGTAAGACTGTCCGACAGGTGGGTGAGAAAAGAAGAGAGACTTCATATCGAAGATATTTAGCAGCCATTGGAGAGGTAGCTACTGTGATTGCTGAATCATCATTGTCCCCATCTGATGGTCGGAGGTCGGATGATTCAGTTAGACCTTCTACTAGTGCTGCTATTATCGCATCGCCTCCCAGGGTTATTAGCCCTCCGAAAACTCCAGTGAGCCAAATTCCTATGCTGATTTCTTCTTCTCCCCTGTATCGAAGGCCTAACCTCAAGACAAGAAGAAAGTCGGTGATCCCCTGTTCTGACACTCTTCCAAAGGGGGCCTAAACGTCTTTACAGGTAGAGATAAGCAAACAGCCTCGTGTTGATTCCCTTCCAAAAAGTCGGCCCACAGACAGTGACCCAGAGGAACTTGCAAAAGTAGACATTACCTCCCCAGAAGCAGATAGGGGGCGATTCCCTTACGAGGAGGCCGCTATAGTTTCAGAGATGAATCAGGAGCTTTCGGGTGTGCCCGTCCTCTTCGATTCTGTTTTATGTGTTTTTGACATGGCCCGTTCTGACACCGCTGGTCGGTTAGGATGGGACCAAACTTTTATTGAGTCCCCGGCTGCTATGACGCCCGGGGACGCAACTACTGAAACTAGTCTTAACAGGGCCACACTAGATGCCACACCTAACTGGAAGGAAAACATTTCAACATGGATAGGAACATGGGGTATTTCTCAAACTAATGTAGATCAAGAACTCTTTGAGGTGGGAAATGAACTCAAAAGAAATATTCAATCCCAGGACCAATTGAACGAGACCTATGCCAGGTTGGTAGAGATTTTGGAGGGCTCCTCTGTACCCACCACCACCAGGCCTAAAAAGCCCCGTAGGCATGGAGGCAAACGCGCCAGGAAGCGCTACTCTTATGCTAGGGCGCAGGATCTTTTCAAGAATGATCCAGCGCTATTGGCAAAGTGCATTAGAACGGGCATTAACTGTACTAGTGTCGACCAACAACCTCTTAACAGGGATGAGGTTAATGACCTGTACAAATCCATTTGGGGTAATACGCCCCCAATTCGGCTTTCCGAATTAAGAGAGGATGATAAATTTTCGACACCTGAAATGGACCCAGACACAATTCTATACGCGGTGCAAGTTGCCGAAATTAAAAGTCGGCTGGCTGGGATGAAAAATGCCACAGCTCCAGGACCAGATAAGATAAAAGTTAGCAATATATCTTCAGGAGCAAAAATTGAAATATTGTCCCTATTGTACACCCAAATTTTATACACTGGTTTTGTGCCTTCTGGGTGGAAAGCAAATCGCACCATCCTTATACCAAAAGAGGGTAAGGATAATAAGTTTGTCACTAACTATCGCCCAATCACAATTAGTTCCCTGCTGTGCAGAATCTTTTGGGGCATTATGGACAAACGCATTCGATCCGTGGTGACGTTCAATCCACGGCAAAAAGGGTTTATTCCTGAACCTGGCTGTTTCGCCATCGTTCAAATTCTTCACGAAGCAGTCAGTGACATGAAAAAAGTAGAGGGTGGTGTCGGCGCTGTGCTAGACATATCTAAAGCATTTGACACTGTTCCTCACGCGGCGATTCGGTGGGCTCTATCCAGGAAAGGGATCCCCGACGCCTTTACCAATTTGGTAATGGACTCTTACACCGACGTTTCCACAGTCATTCATCACCCCTCGAAAGGCATTGAGGTGCCAATTCGTAGAGGAGTTAAACAGGGGGACCCCTTGTCCCCACTCCTTTTTAACCTCATTATGGAGTGCTTGCTTGAGAAATTGGATAACATGTCGGGATATCCGCTATTGGAAAGGAGTGTATCCGTTTTAGCATTTGCTGATGATCTGGTGCTGTTAGCAAAAGATGCCCCACGAGCTCAAGAATTGGTTGATATTGTGGTGGAATATCTTGGGGCCCTCGGAATGACATTGTCAGTCGCGAAGTGCTCATCATTCCAAATTACAACCTTTGAACGATCCTGGTTCATTGAAGACCCTTGTCTGGAAAGGTTGGGGGAGAGAATTCCTCTGGTCAGTGATGATCATACCATAACATACTTGGGAGTGAACTACTCTATCTGGAACGGCTTCCCATGTAAAGCATCCATATCGAATTTGATGGAAGCAGTGACGAGGCTACAGAAGGCGCATTTAAAGCCCACTCAGAAATTGGCATTACTTCACACCTACATAATGCCACATTACCTCTACCAATTAGTTTTATCGATGCCATCTATGTCGATGCTCAGGGAAGCGGACTGTCAAATCAGAGTGGCAGTCAAACAGTTCCTACACCTGCATATGAGTACTGCAGATGGCTTATTTTACCTGGCCAAGAGAGATGGAGGACTGGGATTGCTGCGACTCGCCCAACACGTTCCTAGGGTAGCGCTGAACCTAGGGTTACGACTAGAGAAATCTGCAGATCCCATTTGCAGATGGCTGAGCTCCTGTCCGAGTTTCTACCAACGGACATTTAAAACCGCCAAAGCATTGAGACTCAACATGCCCTATACCGAACAAGATTTGAGATCTTATAAGAAGAAATGCGCCGATGACGAGATAGCCGCCTGGGAGAAGCTGGGATCCCAAGGGAGAGCGGTTAAGGCGCATATAAACGATCCGATTGGAAATGCCTTTTTGAAAGACTATAATCTTCTGAAACCTGGTCTTTTTATCACTGCTCTCCAATTGAGATCAAATACCGCTGCCAATAAAACTACTCTTAGTAGAGGAAGGTCCAGAGAGGATGTATACTGCAGGAAGTGCAATACAGCGGTAGAAACTATGAATCACATCCTCGGTCAGTGCATTTTTACGAAACCAGCTAGAATAAAGCGTCATGACGAGATAAAGAACTTTATAGAGGGGAAGATGCTCCGGAAATCAGACACTGTGGTGTCTACGGAAGCCACTTTCTCCGTTGCCGAAGGGGTTAGACTCAAACCTGACCTGGTAATAAAAAGCCGGGAGGGGGTCCATGTGGTCGATGTGACTGTCCGCCACGAGGATGGGTCTAACCTTCTAAAAGCAGGGGAGGAAAAAGTGGTAAAGTACCAACCAGTCATTCCCCTGGCAGCCCAACTTCATGGAGTGCCCAACGCCAGAATCCTGCCTGTGGTGGTTGGAACCTCTGGGGCTATGCCACGATCAACAGTCAGTGCCCTCAAGACGTTGGGGATCATGTCTCGGGGAGATTTACTGACTATCTCGTTAATTGCTCTCAGATGCTCTATTAAGATTTACACACAATTTGTAAATTACGATGGAGCAATTTAGCATTGCTGGCAGTAAATGCAGAAAATGAACTTCTTGGTCCCATGGGGAAGTCTAGGGAACCCAGGGGATCCGACAATGCCTAGAATACACCAAGTTACCACGCCTTTAAGTGGGAAGTGTATGCTATTTAATGTAGCATATAGAAAATTGTATAGACAGAATCTTCGTTTGGTGGGTCGTCTTCGATACCAGCAAGTTGTTTCACGGCAAGATTTCTGCCCGTCAGTCCGTCCGTCTGTGAACAACATTAACAGCTAAACAATAGGCTTGATTTTCATCAAAATGTTAATCTGACGGAAGTCGTATCCCTTATAATTTGAAACGGATATTTTGATTTGTAGTTTGAAACGAATATTTTAATTTGTAGGGGTTCTTTAGACCAAGCCCAAATGACATTTTGGAAATTATCTCAAAAAAAGGCTCTTGCTTCTTGAGCTTGTAGAGGGGTCGAAAATGAACACCTTTTGAAAATGAGCTAATAGTGCGAAATTCCTTATAACAAAGTTAGTACATGTATGTTCACACCACTAATGTGACGTTTACCCCTGATTTTTAAGCAATCCCATATGCACAGATGTGCGGCAGGTACATGAAACCTCGTCGAAATCAGAACGTGACCTGCTAATATCTGTGCCTAGATAGGTAGTTGCCTAAAAATCTGGGGAAACGACACATGTGTAAATTCCTCATATGACATTTTGACCAATATGTTAATTGTGTAAATAAGATAATTTTCGATATGTCAACATGCTCTAGAAATGTGCAACAATACTTTTGAAACATATCTGTATTCATGATTTATGTTAGAATCGTAATTACTTCGAAAAAAATTAAAGGGTTCTCGGAAAAACAGCATTGGTCGAAAATTCAGAAATGGAGTTTTAATGATGCTATCTTGTAGAGTGGACTTTTATGCATCAGAGGATAATATCGATTCGACCTAAAGTACATTAGTTACAAAGAAAACGAGCGAAGAAAAATGGCGAGCTAGGCATGCGAGTTAGGAAGTTAGAATGCGTGTTAGATTTTTTCTCATTTTCTGTAAATTGGATTTTTGGAGAAATGCTGTTTTTCCGGAAAGCTCTTCAATGGTTTTTTGAAAATTAATGTAATATCATCAAGTTCGAAAGTTATCGGCGTTATCATTGCTTGATTTTGAGAGCATGTTCACAATGTGAAATATTTCCATTATTAATATCGGTTTCCAATCTACTGATAAAACGGGAACAAAATCATTGCGAAACCTCGTGTAAATGACTACTGGAGCGGTGCGGCGGCAAGTCCTGTGGCTCTGAGGTTCGTTGGCCAGCCATTGCGCAGGCGCGCGCGCATGCGCAGGTGCGGAGCGGCGCCGAGGGAGTCGGGGCGAGCTGCAAATCGCCTCCTGGCCAGGCCGCCCCGCGGGGCAACTTGCGTAAGAGGGATCTGGATCGCGGCTAGCGGGTGGCAGGTTCGAAGCCGGTTGCGCGCTCTTTCGCCGGCCAGTTTGCGGCGGCCCCGCGGCGGCAGGGGGAAGGGAGTGAGTAAGCCACGTCGGCAAGGGCTTCTGCGAGTGACACGCGCCACTCGGATCGCCTTTCTCTTGGACTTACGCTGGCGCTGTTCGCTTTCTTCTATTCGTAGCTATTTGGCGTTTGTAGAGTGGTAATAATTGGTTGAATGGAGTTTCCGGGTGCGTCTACTTCTGTGGTCCCGTTAGTAGCTGATTTACCCCCTTTCTTTCTACCGTTCCATTCATCCCCATTCTTTCCCGATTTCCTATCAAACTCGTCCTCCCTCGCTTTCACTCCTGTCATCCATGTGAAATCCCTGCATCCAAGTTGCGTGCGTATTTTTCATTGAATGACTTCCTTTATTATGTACTATTGTAATATAAATTTTGAAAGTAGTCAGGCGGAAGAGCAGGCTAAATGGCCTGAGCCTCGCCACCAATAAAGACATTTATTTATTTAATTTATTGTAACAATCCAGGATCCCCAGGAATGAAGACAGGGCAAAGAATAAAGATAAACATGTAATAAGTGGTATTAACATCAAAGGCGGGGACAAATGAAAGCGGTGTCGCGTAGCGATAATTTTTTGGAAGTCTAAGAAGACGCGACAAAATCATAATGGGGACAGTATAGTTCAGTAGCGTTTGTCGAGTGAAACATTTTGGAAGTTATTTGAAAGAAATCGGTTCACGCGTTCCAAAGATATAAACAATTTAGTGAAGTACATTTTAAGCACACAACTAGACACGATAGCCATTGTTGTAGCATAAGATCTAATGTAAAAAGTTGTTTTTTTCAAAAATTAAGTAAACGCGTGAAGCGATTCAAACGAAACTTTTGGCATTAATAGAAGAAATTATGGGGAAAATTATGGCACTACTCACAACGCGGAGAAATTTCGGGGGGCTACGGTATAAAAGAAAATGTAAATTGTATAAGTGGGAAATTCCAAACCAGTCGTATGACGTCAGAGCGGTGGAAGGGGATCGACCGTCTTCAGATTAAAAGAACTTTGGAAATTTTAGATGGTAGAAAACGAAATAGAAAACGGTAATAGCATTCAATTTGAAAATGCCTGAGAATAATAAAGAGAGACGACCCAGAAAGAAGAAGATTAACTTAAAAATATATAATATTATATAGAAGACCCGGAAGTGATCGTGAAATGTTCGAGAAAAAAAAAGAGGAAGTCTCGTGACAACAATGAAAGAATAACGCGGGGAGGATAGCTTGAGAGGGACGTATGTTGAAACGCTCCGCGGAAATTAAAAATTTTGTTAGAAAGTTGTGCTAATCACGCGAGCAAAGTTAATTTTATAACGTTTAGTTGTAGTGGAGAAAGTTTAGAAGGGGAAACGCGGAAAATTATTGAAAAATTTTCAAAGAGAACGTTGTTCGCGAATATAAACAGTCGCATCATCAGCCGTGTGATTAAACTCGTTTCGTAAGTAATAAACAGTTATAACGAAGAGACATTAATTATTTAAATGAAATTTTCCGAATTACGTGTGTGAAAAATGGAAGGATGCTGCGAATGGACAAACAAAAGGACGCTGCGTATATTTGGCGAGGGTGATGCATGAGAACGGCGCGGTGCAGGTCGCTGAACTCAACGAAAGGAAAGTGCACTAACTTTATTTAAATTGGTAATGCGCATTGATAAGAAGAAAGAATAGACTCATAGCTTCTAATGTACAAGGCCAAGTTTTGTCAAATAGAAATAGATTTTAGTGAAAACAAAAAATAGAATGCGCATTCAAGTATGAATGATTTGGTTTTAATCTGATAGTGTAAATCTTCAGTGTGAATGAGAATTTCGTGTTTCTAGGGTACTGTTTATTGTGTATTTAGTGTATTGTTTTTCGATTTTGTGTTGTTTGTTATTTGTTATGCCTCTAGCAGAGGAAGGAGAACAAAAAAAAAAAAAAAACAACAGATAAAATAAACGATGTCGAACGTTGTTGGTTCGACATTAAACCAATGCAATTGGTCTTATAAGTATGTGTAGTTAGATGAGGACCTCCGCCCACGTGCCCGAATACTACGTCAGGATCCTGTATAGGTCCGCCACAGCCTCACGCCCAGTATTTATATCTGTATGAATAAATATCAGAAAAGCAGCTAGGCAACGGGCAAATTTCAGATGTATGTATTTTTGGCAACCCAACGTCAGGCATAATAGTGGACATTTTGGTAAGAACTATAGATGAAAGGAGCACAGGTAAAGATCGCTACATATTTTTTGTAAATTAGTTTTGAGAAAGAAAAGCAGAACGGATAGGTGACGTGTACCATTACATATTTGGCAGCCCAGCGTGGGGGCCATTGTAGAAGGTTTTCGGAGGCAGACAAGAGGTACCGTTACATATTTGGCGCCGCAACGCGGGTCGTGAGTAGAACGAGTACCAGGGCACTATAATAGTACGCAAGTGGGCTAGGCAATCAGGTCAAAGATCATTGTAACCATAACATATTGTATTTCAAAATGGAGACGCGTAGTGGAAAAATGATAAGCATACGGGATACGTCGGATTCGGAAACAATTTCCGCTCGCGATGAGGACGAGGAGGACCAACGTTTACAGGACGTAGAAGTAGAAGGGGAGGGGAATATTGCGATAAACACGCAAAGTGCAGATATGAGCCAGGAAGCTGCAGGTGAAATTGTTCCGGAGGTGCAAGGGGCACCCGAATCCACCCTTTCCATGTTGCTACGTGTAATGCAAGAAATAAGAAGTGACAATGTTAGGTTGGAGAATAATTTGCAGAGGCAAATAGAAGGTAAATTTGAGGAAGTTGTGGAGCAGAATAAAGGAATAAATGCCGCGCTGAACAAATTGCAGAATGAGGTGCAGGTCGCGGTGTCGAAAGTTCAAGACGAAGTAAGCGCGTTTAAAGTGGAAACAAGCGCGCGTTTCGCCAGGTTAGAACAGAACGCGAAAACGGGGGAGGAAACATCAGAAACTCGTTTCGCGGTACAAGAGGTGTTCAACCAACAAATTAGTACAGGTGTGGGTGAAACCCAATCGACCGTGGGCACCTTGCAACAATCGGTGCAATTACAAGAAACGCGATTGTCAGACATAGGCAGGAATGTGCAGGACTTCAAAGAAGTGGCGCGACAGCAAGACGCTCGTATAGGTCGTGTAGAAGAATCTATCAGTGGGATAGATAGAAGTATTATAACGGCTGTTCAGGGAGAATTAAATAGTCGGAAATTGGCAGATATAGGATCGACAAAAGAAGTCGATAAAGGAATTCTGAACAAGATAGCAGACCTAGAGCAGCAGGTGTATGCAGCGCGAAGGGCGAATGGCAATGGTTACGCGATGGGGCATGCGACGTTGCCAAATTACCTGCGATTTCATGGGGAAAGCAGAGAACAACCATACTCATTTCTGACGGCCCTCGAGAACTATTTTAAAGTAAATAACATTCCGGAAGGAATGAAGTTGAGATTCGTAGAGGAAGCCCTTAGCTCTAAGGCGCAGTATTGGTGGCAGGCGCTGACACCAACACCGGAAACATATGGGGAATGGAGGGCTAAGTTTCTAGAACGATACTGGAACCAACACCATAGGTTCGAGTTGAAATACCGGCCGATGTCAGAACGGTATCGGAAAGGAAGCGCCGAAACTATGAGCGATTTCGTCACCCGGAAAGTTAGTGCATTTAAGGTATGCAGCGAAGAATTTAACCCGGCGGAAATTATTCGAATCCTCATTCGACAGATGCCGAGCGGGATAAGAAATTTGCGTTGGAACAATATGCCGGAGACGATTGACGCGTTAATTGAAAGAGTAAGTCGGTTCGATCAGGCGAACGACGAGAATGAACGGGACGGGCGTGACGGGAAAGGTCCGAATTCCGGTAATGGTAATGGCAATAACCGATACAATGGAGGGCGATATCGGCATGATAATGTGTGCGCAATAGAGGTGCGCGAAGACAAGCCTCGAGGGAGGGAAGAAAAGTCACAGGACGGACAGGTGCAACGAAAACCGAAGCCGAAGGACGGCGAACGAGCAGGCGCGGAACGATCGGAGCAAGAAGCCAGGGATCGTAATCAGGCAAAGACGGAAGGGGCGCAAGGGCGATGGGAACTAACGGCAAGGAAGGAAAACCAGATGCGTTTGGTGCGAGAAGGTGGATCGAACCAAACGAGAGGCAAAAGGATGTCGTGACAATTGTGGCAATAGCGAGCATTGTGGTCGAAGGTGATGAATTGCTTCGAGAGGAAACAACAGAAGGCGCAGGGCCAAGTAAATGTTTGATTCTGAAAGGCAGGTGTTACGGGAAGGAAGTTCGAGCGCTGGTAGATACGGGTAGTAGTATTAGTGCGGTATCGGAAGAATTTTGAAAGAAGGTGCAGAAAGAGGGGCATATGTTGGTAGAACTGCCGACGCGGAAGCTTCGCGTGATCATGGCTAATCGAAGAGCGGCAAACACCACAGGGAAGCAAATCTGGTTGGAAACAGATTTAGGAGAGGTGACAATAGAGGTAGCAGCAATTGTTGTCCGGGGGCTGATCCGTGACGTCATCATTGGGATGGATGCACTGGATGCTTGCCAAGCCGTTGTCGACGTGAGAGCGAGGAGAATAACGCTAAAGTCGCAAGGTTTTAGTGGAAGCAGGTCAGTGGTCGCTCAACTTGATAGTACGGAGGCGGAAGGAAACGAGCTTCAGGCTACCATGGAAGAGACTCTTCAGAATGTGGAAAGGGCCGCGGAGGAGGTCATCGATCAAGAGGGCTGTCCGGTGCGAGTTCGCCAGTTACTAAGGGAATTTATTGAAGTTTTTGGGGAGTCGTCAGAGCCGGTGAAGGGCTACAAGTTTAAGCTGCAATTGAAGGATACTACGCCGTTTTCTACGAAGCAATATCCCGTACCAGAGGTGTATCATGGGCAGGTGCGCCAGTTGATTAAAGAGATGGAGCAGAAGGGCGTTATTAGAAAGGCAATAACCCCGTACGTTAGTCCGTTGGTTGTAGTAGTAAAGAAGAACGGGAACATTCGTTTGTGTCTTGACGCGAGAAGGTTAAATACGGTCACAATTCCACGATACGAGACGCCACCTACCGTAAGTGAAATGGTTATGAAGTTAGGAGGGGCGAAGATCTTCAGCGCGTTAGATTTTTCATCCGCGTATTGGCAAATAGAGGTAGAAGCTGGATGTCAGCAATACATTAGTTTTAAATTTGAAGGAACTGTATATTCATTTACACGATTGCCATTCGGGTTAAAAAATTCTGGCGCAGCGTTGATCAGGTATCTCGACGATGTGATCCCGGCGGACTTGAAGAACACCATAGTGATGTACGTCGACGACATTATTTTGTTCTCACCTGATTTGGAGTCCCATTTGAAGGATTTGAAGAAATTATTAGAGATTTTCAGAGAGTACAATTTAAAATTGAACTTAGAAAAGTGTGAATTTTGTCGTCAAAAGGTGCAGTTCATGGGACACGAAATCTCGAGTGCAGGGATGAAGATACAGGAGAACAAGAGAGAATTGATTCGGAGTTTACCACCACCCAAGAATGTGCGAGGATTGCGTCGACTTTTCGGAATTTGCAATTATTATGCGCGATTCGTAAAGAATTACTCGCAGAAAGTAGTGCCGTTGTTGCACCTGTTAAAGAAAGGGAGCAGGTGGCAATGGACTCAACAATGCCAAGAAGCCTTCGAGCAGTTGTTGAATGCTTTCGAACGCATGTACGTAGTTCAATACCCCGATTTTCGTCGCCGTATGTACTTGCAGACAGACAGTAGCGGGTTCGCATTGGGGGCGATGTTATTTCAGTTAGGTGAATGTGGAGAGCTGCAAATAATTGCTTTAGACAGTCGCACGTTAAAAGGAAGCGAATTAAATTTTTGAGTGACAGAATTGGAAGCACTTGCTATTGTGTGGGCGACCCGAAAATTTAGGACATTGTTGGTAGGGCGTCCATTCACAATTATTACGGACCACAAGGCATTAACATTTCTTATGAGAAGCCACACTCACAACGATAAGCTTCTACGCTGGACTTTGTGGTTACAACAATTTCAATTCGAGATCGAATATTGTGAAGGTCGGAAGAATTTGCTTCCAGACTATCTGTCAAGGATAAAGGTGAAAGAAAAAGGGATGTTTGAGAGCGTAATGACAGTCATTAAAGTACGAGAAATCAACCCACGATGGACGACAAGGGCGGTGATCGATATGCAACAGCGCAACGGTTTTGTGCAAGAAATCGTGAAGATGGTTAGTGGTCAGCCCTACGACGAGAATCAAATACGAAAGGAGAAGGATAAAGACGTGAATAATTGGAAGATTTATGAAAATATACTATTAAGAAGAACCGGTAGCACAGGAGAGAAATTTCGGATATGGATTCCAGAGGAAAATCGTAAGGAGCGAGCTACTTCCACGCATGAGCATTATGGGCATTTTGGAGGGGGGAAAATAGTGCAGATATTAGCAGACTATTGTTACTGGCCGAACATGGGAAAGGAGGTGAGGCGAATAGCGAGTGCATGTGACGTGTGCCAGAAGACCAAACAACCGAATCGGCATTGTGAAGGAGAATGGCAAGCAATCGTGCCTCAAGGGCCTCGAGATCTCTATGCAGTAGATTTATACGGCCCGCTGCCGAAGACGAGGTTTGGCAACCAGCATTTATTCGTCATCATCGACGTGTTCACGAAGTTCGTGCAGATTTTCCCCATACGAAAGCCCAATGCAGCAAGTTGCGTCCGCCAAGTAAAAAAATTTATCGAAATGTGCGGAAAACCGGCCCGGATTCTAAGCGATAGAGGAACTCAGTTTACAAGCGACAGGTGGAGAGAGGAAATGGAAGCTCTAGAAATCTCCATTCACTTCACAGCTGTGCGCCACCCTCAGAGTAATC
>BLKR01006942.1:0-46971 GCA_011170035.1 Teleogryllus occipitalis | reverse complement strand
AATTGAAATTATCTCAATGAGGTTTTCTCTCTTAATAATAGTATTTAAATATAACATGAAAGAAAAACAGAAAATACCGGAATTTTGAAGGAACATTTATTACAAAAATTTGATATTTTCTTGTTATAATATTCAACTATGGATATTTGAGATGTGTTTCCGAGAAGTTCATTGTTGGCGACTCCCAGTCCCAGTTGGGACTCTACACCCAGGTGTTAGTGGTGTGGGATTTTTCTTCTCCTAGTTTTGCCTCCACTCCCCTGTACTGAGACAGGGATTGGTAAACTAGGAAAAATAACATAGCGGTTAATACATTTTATGTTGGACAGGCTATTTTATTAGGCCTTTAGGAAGACGGAAATGGGGGTGGAAAAAAGGATTAAATGTTTTTATTGATTTTTACTTTCTCGCACTTACTGTCGTAAGAAGAAAAGGTATTGTAATCGTGCACCAGAATACGGCGAATTTTCGGCTTAAAAACCGTCCCATCCTGGTAACGAAAAAGTGAATAAATTTATTTGCTAAATTAAGGGGGAAATCCTTTATCGCGTTGTGTAGCCAGAATTCATGTTTTGTGGATCGTTGTTACCGAAAAATTGAATGACGGCAAAACGTTTGTCTATCAGTCTTTCGTCTGCGAACAACGCTAGGGGTTAAATTGTTCAACCGATTTTGTCCAAAGTTGATAATACCCAATCGATCTTGTTGATATCACGGTCCCATTAATTCGAAACCGATATTTTAATTTTGGGGGGTACTTTACATAAAGCCCCAGAGATATTTTCAAAATTTTCTCAAAAGCGGCGTCATCGGTTTTGATTATTTTTTTTTCATAATCTCAAGAACGTTTAAGAGAATAGTGTAGATCTCATGTTGGCGTCTGTCTGTCCGTCTGTAGTTAACACAAGCATCTAAACGCCGCACGTTCTTTTTTAGTCAAATCTGTGATACATGACAGTTTAAAATCATCTTTGTGAGAGACAAAAGTTATAAGAGTTTCTGTGGTATAGCAGGTAAGCGCACTGTTGGAGAAGCTTAGGCACGTAAGATCGAACCTCATCCACGGCGAATAATTTTTGCGGGTAGAAACAATTTTGCGGTTAATTGTACAGTTATAATCATTCGTATCCATTATAAATATCACATAAAGCATGTGTTTTGAGGCGCCACTACTTATTTTAGTGTGTTAATGTCTTTAAGAATCACGTATAAATATGCCCCTATTGTGATTCTGGCTTCAGAACGTCTGCAAGCGCCCGTGTTGAGCTCTAGCGTTATCGCAACTTTCATCTGTGACGTAATTCAACCTTGGACATAGTCGCCGAAAGATAAGACCGGCAACGACTTCCACAGAGGGTTCTAAAGACCACGGCTTCTGGTTGAAAATATTTCTAAGTAAAATGAGCTATGTAGTTGCGTGGGTTGTAATCGTTTGGGTTCTTATTGCGAATTTGATACCTTTGACACATGTAGAACATTCCTCTAATAAAAATCTAAGTGCAATGAATATCACGTAACTATTCTTTTCGTAATAAGTGTGCTTGGACAGCGTGTTGAGAAATATCTGTGATAGCACAGTGCGGTCGAGCCAGACCTACGGACTACAGGGATCCGAGTTCAAATCCCAGTAACGCTGGAATATTTTTACCTCCACGTGTAAAGAGAGTTACGCAATGCTGTAGGAGGAAGTGTCGAAATTTTTACAGAAAACACGTTTTGTAAGTAGCTAGTTCGAAAAAAGGATTGTTGGTATTGTTCTTTTATTTTCTATACACAAGGCTGTCAAAACGCTTGTTTTTTGAACCCGAAAAAGTGATTTTCCAAAAAACCTCTTTGTGAATCCGTCTTCGTGTGAGTAATTCTAGAACCTAAAGTAAACACGATTTTCACCAAAATGGATATTCCTTGAACGATCTGGCTAATATTACGAATCTTCGAATTTGAAACGAATCTTTTAATTTTGAAGGTACTTTACACCAAACCCCATCATATTTACATAATTTCCTCAAAAAGAGCTCCAATTTTTCTGTAAATCTATTCCTCGAAGCACAAGATGTTTAAAAGTGGCGTACGTTCAATTTTGGGCGAACGATCTGAATTTTCGAAAATTGCGAACAAATACCTATTAACATTGTCGAAAACAAATATTAACGCTAGAGATTTTTGTTTCATGAAATCTCTTTTTAAAAAGAGATATTAAATTAATGTAAATTAAACACTCCACTCTTTCCTAGTAATGATCCACTCTTCACTAGTAATGATTGCTGCTATTGGGTCTAACCGCTTCCTTATTCTTTGGAGGGCTACTGTTTTTTTAATTTTTTTTCCAACAGCATTATCTCAAAAGTACTGGATGAGAACAGTTGATATCTGGAGTTGAAGGGATGGTGTTAGCTCCTATTGTAGGCCTGGTTCCTTGTGATTCCAGTGAAAAATCAGTAACTGCACTGAAACAGCAGAAGCTTCCGCCAATTGATAATCATAAGTGAATCACCATGTACTGGGTAGGGAGGAGAACGAGGAAATCTGTATGAATTGTCGCCTGGTCTTTCTTTCTCAGATAAACCCTTGGATAGTTTATCAACATCAAATCGGAATTTTAGCGCCTTTGATGTAATATTAAACATAAAAAAATCCCTTCCAGTTGTCTGCGTGTTAATTTTTAGTGTATCAAAATAGCCCCGACACCCGTATTGTATTACATTAGCCTCTTAAGTTGTATCATATTAGCCCCACAAATTTGAGGCTGTATATATCATGACACGATTATTATTATTGCATTATGTAACGCAGAAAAGAATATTAATTCTTTCTTAATGATAACCTATTTTCAAAAATATCGTGTCATAAAAAATAACGAAGTAACATCAAAAGATTTATATCACGGTGGTAAAGTTTTTGACTGGAAAAATTAGGCATTTTAGTTTTGATTTTTTCCCTCCCAAATATTGTTACATTCTAAGTGTTTGCTATGGTCATTATAATGGAATATATTTCCTATCATTTGTCATTTTCTTGTTAATTTGGGACATAAATAAATAACAACTCTTAAAGTGTAATACATTAACCCCAATTTTCTACTGTATAATATTAGCCCCGGCTGATCTTTATAACATTGTCGAAAAACAATCTGAACGCTAGAGATTTTTGTTTAATGAAATCTCTTTTTAAAAATAGATCTTGTATTAAGATAAATTGAACACCCTGTTTTTTTTAAAAACTGCAAATGCTTCACTTTCTTTTCGCATCGGAAAGGAGGTAGTCTTGTCGTGTACCTGGTGGTGAGGGGGAACCGTGTCAGGTGAGTTAACTTTAAAGACCCGAGTTCGAATCCCGACGAGTAGAAAATATTTTCTGCTGCAGTAGGTCTTTTTTTGTTGTTTCTTTTTTGCAGGTTCACATAGTCCGTATTGAATATTGCATAGCAATTACGAATAATACGTGAAAATATATGCTGTTGAGGCAACACTTGTTTTGAACATAAAACACTTTCTAAATAGTATGTATAGTAAGATAAACTTTATTTAGGTGAGTAAACTTAGACCATTCACTTTGATTCTCTAAATTAAAACTTGACGTAACTGAGAACAGTGTCGTCATAAGAGTTATTATGATACATATATCCTTTATTTTTAAATTCTTAGGCCCCGAAACGCGCCTCAAATTAATTATTAATATAATAGCAATAGCTACTTATATATAATATAATTTCATAATTATTTCCAAAGAACGGGAACGCCGTTCCGTCGCGTACCAACAGAAATCAAGCCTTTTATATACAGGATATTCGGGGAAGAAATGTCGAATCTTCGAAAAATAGCTGTTAAGACAATTTTAAGCGTATTTTGTCTAATAAACTACACGGATATTCCAAATGGCTAAGCCGCAATAAACATTCAAACGTTGGTTTGGATATATGTTTTCTAGGCAACTATTTGCGTTGTAGAAGCATATAAATACTTCATTAATATCTAAATTGTTTATGATTAACAAAATAAATGAATACATTTGATCAGAAAGAAAAATTTACCTAGAAATAAAAAAGCACCCAATTTTCACAGTTCGACTGCTTTTTTATTTCTCGGTTAATTTTTTTCTGAACTAATATATTAATATATATTGTTAATAATAAACATGTTACATGTTTCTGGTCTGTTTACATGATTCTAGAATGCAAAGTTTTGCGTAGAAATCATATTTTCAAACCAAAATTTGCGTGTTTATTGCAGCTCAGCCATTCAAAATATCTATGTAGTTTATTAGACAAAGTATGATTAAAATTGTTTAAACAGCTTTTTTCAAACTTTCGACGTTTCCTTCCCCGATACTCTGTATATCCATGCTTCTTTAAAACCAAAAACAATAATTTGCGTACTGAAAACTAATTAATTGAACCCATGGCAGTATAATTGTTAACATAAGTACTGTCACACATCTTTCGCAGGATAAGGAGTAAAATTTAAAGAAAAATTATAGTTCACATGAATTTTGAGAAATTGCGTCTTACTTTCTATGATATTCAAATGGTAACATTATATTACAATATTCAATTGGTTAACAATTTCGGCTAAAGAGTCTTGTTTGATAATTCTCCAATTTCGTATTGTAATAAGATATCTTATGATACTCATGTCGTAAATAACTATTTGACAACTATTATGTTTAGTGTATGTGTCTAGCAGGTTTTGCATTATTCTGAGCAACTGGATCATACGAATCACGTTTACTACGTTATTCACACAGGAGCACATGAATCTCAAAAAAGTATTTAATAATATAATCCTTGCTGATGAATCAACGTTTTATTGATGATTTTAATTTTGAAAATTTTCATTAGTTTGATGTTTAAATATAGGTATCACATGTAATTACATGTCTGTTAAACACGATAGCATTATATGAAGCAAGAAACATTGTTTTTCGTTTGATCATTCAACTTCATCAATCACTCAAAATTACTTTAATTTTCTCTGCTTATCAGTTTTTTAATCTCAGATCTTCGATGAAGACATGAATCAAATAACATCGTAGATATTTGAGTGTTTTAAAAATAATAACGTGAATAAACGCTTATATTTATTGAATTGGTTTTATAATAACCTGTAAAAACATGGGTTTTCTGTTGGTGTTGGGATGTTGAAAACATTCAAATAGTAAAGGCAATGTTAAGCTGGTGACCTTTAACATTGTTTATTTGATATTTTTCTTAGGGATAGTTTATAATGGTTAAACGTTTTCAAAGAGTGCACATTAGATACCTCGAATGGCCCGTTTCCGTTTAATAAACCGCTACGTTCTCGCTGTACAGATGGTCGTGCAAAATTCAAGGTTTTGATAGATTCGTAGAATGGCGGCCAACAAACCACCTTCGAACTCTGACGATACTGAAATGTAGTCTGTGTTGGGAAGGTCATATCACTTGACCACCAAGTTCGTTCTATGTATTTTCACTGGGAAATGGTAGAGCATTGATATTTACTAAACTGTAAACAAACGCTAAATCTCTTTGAATTGTTATAACATCTGTTTTGCTTTCTTTTAGTAATATCAACTCGTTTTACCAAATACGTGAGTTTGTTATATTTTTACACGCTACAAGTATTTAATTTTACAAGTATTTACTTTCAAGCATTTAGGAATTCATGAAATTTCAGTGAAACGTTCGCCAATCTAAAAACCTTTTAAATGTATATTAAATATATTAATGTTGTTTAAAAATATGTATTAACAATGCGTAGATTTAGCACATAAAGCTCTGATTTGAATATTATACAATGAAATCAGCAAATTAACAGTTTTAGAAAGGAATGATAAATTGAATTGAAAGTATTAACTTAAAGTTTATATACGTTTATTTAGAAATTTCTATACTTGTGTAAATATTGTGATGTGTGATTCTACTCATGTGATCTTTCAAAACACAAAATTGAATATTTCTGTATTTGAAAACCTTAACACTACCTTCATCCAATCCAGTGCAGTTTATAGCAAACAGCTAAGCAATATGTTTCCCTATTTTTTAATGGTAATGGTTAAACAAGAGGAACAAATAGTTTCTGACTCTCGGTGTTAACAGGGGACTTAAAAAAAATAATAATACAGTTATTCGGTTGCTCAACATCCCTTTGATAGAAAAACAGAAACAATTGTTTGGGCGTAATGCACCTTGAAAAATATTTTTTTATAATCAATTTCTTTCCTATTTGATAAATATATCGACTTGCAAATTGCAGGACTTACAAGAGAATATAAAAACCAAATAAAAGTTAGGCTCATACTCGCCGTAAAAATACGAATTTATCATAATTAAATTGGCCACAGAATTTGTTTACAGGCAAGTGCATTTTAAGCGTATGTGGCAGGCAAAAGCGCGGCATTGGAGAACTGTTTTTTCAGTAGGCCCATCCCACGCTATTCTGCTAGCGCGAATGAATTAAGCGCAAACAAATGGGGTCTACTAAGATGTTAATTTCTTATAAACAATTACATATATCTCGAGAACGAGATATAATAGCACCGAACGGATTCCGGAATTTTGCATCACATTTAAACGCCATTCAGATTAGACAATAAAAAAATTTGCAACAATTGCAAATTTATAAACAATTTCCAAATTTTGCAAATCTAAAGTGGGGAGAGTCTCCCGATGTCCCAGAACCAAAAACAGCGAATTAACAATTTTGCAACAATTTATAATTTTATAAACAAATTCGAAATATGCGTTAGAACGGCCGGGAAGGCTCCGCAAATTGTGTCTGATATGAATATCTCAAAATAGCATTTTGTCAGGAGTTACAAATCGATGACTAAAAGTTAGAATAATTGTTGCTAAAATGATAAATATTTACTGGTCTATAGACAATCATTCTGGACGGAAAACCCCGCTTAGAAATATTTTTTTCGTCGTGGCGTACGTGCAGGCAAACTACCTCCTTCGGCAGGGAAATATGATGATATTTCCGTCTCGTACGTAAACGAACTAGCCCCCTCCCCCTGAGACAGCGTTCTTTCTGCCCCTTGGGATGTTGCACCAATCACAGACAACTGTGGTTCTACCTGCTAGCGATTGGTCAACGCGTCCCTCCCCCTGCCCTCCCCCAGGCCGAGGGGTGTCCAAGTTTGTCGGCGCGGTGTGGAAGATAGAATTTTGAACGACATTTTTTCTGAGGGAGAGGGTACTTTGGGCAACGATAGATGGCAACTTGCAAGAGGATGGGGCAACACCATTAAGGCCAGTCCGCTCCCAGGAAATTACAAAACTTTTCTACAAGAAAGTCTGTGCCATTCTGTAGAACCTCTAGTTTTCTTTTGTGATACCGTCTTTTAAAGACTTGGCGTCACAAAAGTGGAGGTAGAACTGAGTTGCTCATCTTTCGTTAGCACATTTACACACCCATAGTTCACCCCCACCCTCCTTTCTCTCGATCTGCTCCCAGTGGCGTAGGTGATGTAGTTGATGTCACCCGGGGCAAAACTAATGGTATCATCGCATATCCCATAAATTAGTAGGTATCTATTATTGAATAGTTTGTAAATTATTTAAATAAAAATAAAAATATATTTATGTTACATTTATTTATAATATATTAAAAAACTTTATATAGTCCAGAATAATTGAAATACAATTTTGAAATAAATCATAAAAAACGAAGTATAACTAATTAACAAATAAATATTTTTTATAAAAATAGAATTTTTAAATAAATCGTTGCAATTATATAATTCCAATTATAAAATTCTAATTGGTGTAACCCCTCAGATGGTGTCCCCCGGAGCGGACGCCCCCCCCCCTGCCCACCCTAACAACGTCACTGTCTGCTCCTCGTAATAACAACAAATACCCACTTGAAAGAAACTACCGTTACTTGTTTGAAGTGTGTCGTCTTCCGTGCCCACTTTCAGCTCACACCATGGCGAGCGCGACCGAACGCAACATGTGCTGCCAATACCTACTAATGCTTAGTATTAGTACTCAATACATAGCATTGGTAGGTATTGGTATTCTCTAGATATCATTTCTGCTGGTAGTTTTATACAACCTGATGGCAGAACTCAACAATTTACATATTATAATTAGGAATATTAATACAATGTAACTTTAAATTATTTTAAGACATAATAATAATAATAATAATAATAATAATAATAATAATAATAATAATAATAATAATAATAATAATAATAATATAAAATGTTAGCTATAAGAACAATAATAACAATAATAGCACAAACTCTACATTTTATGGCTGACCTGCACAGTTGTTTTAAACTATGCACTTTTTATGCACGACTTTTTAATGACACTGCACTTCACTTCACTTAACCACAATTGCACTTCACTTCACATCACCACAATTGCACTTCATTTTTCTTTTTACTTTCTCGTGTACGTACCCTCTCCCTCAGAAAAAATGTCGTTCAAAATTCTATCTTCCACACCGCGCCGACAAACTTGGACACCCCTCGGCCTAGGGGAGGGCAGGGTGAGGGACGCGTTGACCAATCGCTAGCAGGTAGAACCACAGTTGTCTGTGATTGGTGCAACATCCCAAAGGGCAGAAAGAACGCTGTCTCAGGGGGAGGGTGCTAGTTCGTTTACGTACGAGACGGAAATATCATCATATTTCCCTGCCGAACGAGATAGTTTGCCTGCGCGTACACCACGACGAAATAAATATTTCTAAGCGGGGTTTTCCGTCCAGAATGATTGTCTATAGACCAGTAAATATTTATCATTTTAGCAACAATTATTCTAACTTTTAGTAATCGATTTGTAACTCCTGACAAACTGCTATTTTGAGATATTCATTTCAGCCACAATTTGCGGAGCCTTCCCGGCCGTTCTAACGCATATTTCGAATTTGTTTATAAAATTATAAATTGTTGCAAAATTGTTAATTCGCTGTTTTTGGTTCTGGGACATCGGGAGACTCTCCCCACTTTAGATTTGCAAAATTTGGAAATTGTTTATAAATTTGCAATTGTTGCAAATTTTTTTATTGTCTAATATGAATGGCGTTTAAATGTGATGCAAAATTCCGGAATCCGTTCGGTGCTATTATATCTCGTTCTCGAGATATATGTAATTGTTTATAAGAAATTAACATCTTAGTAGACCCCATTTGTTTGCGCTTAATTCATTCGCGCTAGCGGAATAGCGTGGGATGGACATACTGAAAAAACAGTAATAAATAAATAAATAAATAAATCAAAAAAAAATAAAAAATAAAAATAAACCCGTCATACGCAGTTTTTAACTGTTTTTTGACGTAAATAAATAAATAAATAAATAAACAGTTCTCCAATGCCGCGCTTTTGCCTGCCACATACGCTTAAAATGCACTTGCTTGTAAACAAATTCTGTGGCCAATTTAATTATGCTAAATTCGTATTTTTACGGCGAGTATGAGCATAACTTTTATTTGGTTTTTATATTCTCTATTAAGTCCTACAATTTGCAAGTCGATATATTTATCAAATAGGAAAGAAATTGATTATAAAAAATATTTTTCAAGGTGCATTACGCCCAAACAATTGTTTCTGTTTTTCTATCAAAGGGATGTTGAGCAACCGAATAACTGTATTATTAATTTTTTTTAAGTCCCCTGTTAACACCGAGAGTCAGAAACTATTTGTTCCTCTTGTTTAACCATTACCATTAAAAAATAGGGAAACATATTGCTTAGCTGTTTGCTATAAACTGCACTGCATTGGATAAAGGTAGTGTTAAGGTTTTGAAATACTGCATGGATATACAGAGTATCGGGGAAGGAAACGTCGAAAGTTCGAAAAAAGCTGTTTAAACAATTTTAATCATACTTTTTTACTAATTTTACTTTTTAATTTTCTCTGCTTATCAGTTTTTTAATCTCAGATCTTCGATGAAGACATGAATCAAATAACATCGTAGATATTTGAGTGTTTTAAAAATAATAACGTGAATAAATGCTTATATTTATTGAATTGGTTTTATAATAACCTGTAAAAACATGGGTTTTCTGTTGGTGTTGGGATGTTGAAAACATTCAAATAGTAAAGGCAATGTTAAGCTGGTGACCTTTAACATTGTTTATTTGATATTTTTCTTAGGGATAGTTTATAATGGTTAAACGTTTTCAAAGAGTGCACATTAGATACCTCGAATAGCCCGTTTCCGTTTAATAAACCGCTACGTTCTCGCTGTACAGATGGTCGTGCAAAATTCAAGGTTTGAATAGATTCGTAGAATGGCGGCCAACAACCCACCTTCGAACTCTGACGATACTGAAACGTAGTCTGTGTTGGGAAGGTCATATCACTTGACCACCAAGTTCGTTCTAAGTATTTTCACTGGGAAATGCTAGTGCATTGATATTTACTAAACTAAACAAACGCTAAATCTCTTTGAATTGTTATAACATGTTTTGCTTTCTTTTAGTAATATCAACTCGTTTTACCAAATACGTGAGTTTGTTATATTTTTACACGCTACAATTATTTAATTTTACAAGTATTTATTTTCAAGCATTTAGGAATTCATGAAATTTCATTGAAACGTTCGCCAATCTAAAAACCTTTTGAATGTATATTAAATATATTAATGTTGTTTAAAAATATGTATTAACAATGCGTAGATTTAGCACATAAAGCTCTGATTTGAATATTATACAATGAAATCAGCAAATTAACAGTTTTAGAAAGGAATGATAAATTGAATTGAAAATATTAACTTAAAGTTTATATACGTTTATTTAGAAATTTCTATACTCGTGTAAATATTGTCATGTGTGATTCTACTCATGTGATCTTTCAAAACACAAAATTGAATATTTCTGTATTTGAAAACCTTAACACTACCTTCATCCAATCCAGTGCAGTTTATAGCAAACAGCTCAGCAATATGTTTCCCTATTTTTTAATGGTAATAGTTAAACAAGAGGAACAAATAGTTTCTGACTCTCGGTGTTAACAGGGGACTTTAAAAAAAATAATAATACAGTTATTCGGTTGCTCAACACCCCTTTGATAGAAAAACAGAAACAATTGTTTGGGCGTAATGCACCTTGAAAAATATTTTTTTATAATCAATTTCTTTCCTATTTGATAAATATATCGACTTGCAAATTGCAGGACTTACAAGAGAATATAAAAACCAAATAAAAGTTAGGCTCATACTCGCCGTAAAAATACGAATTTATCATAATTAAATTGGCCACAGAATTTGTTTACAAGCAAGTGCATTTTAAGCGTATGTGGCAGGCAAAAGCGCGGCATTGGAGAACTGTTTTTTCAGTAGGCCCATCCCACGCTATTCTGCTAGCGCGAATGAATTAAGCGCAAACAAATGGGGTCTACTAAGATGTTAATTTCTTATAAACAATTACATATATCTCGAGAACGAGATATAATAGCACCGAACGGATTCCGGAATTTTGCATCACATTTAAACGCCATTCAGATTAGACAATAAAAAATTTGCAACAATTGCAAATTTATAAACAATTTCCAAATTTTGCAAATCTAAAGTGGGGAGAGTCTCCCGATGTCCCAGAACCAAAAACAGCGAATTAACAATTTTGCAACAATTTATAATTTTATAAACAAATTCGAAATATGCGTTAGAACGGCCGGGAAGGCTCCGCAAATTGTGTCTGATATGAATATCTCAAAATAGCATTTTGTCAGGAGTTACAAATCGATTACTAAAAGTTAGAATAATTGTTGCTAAAATGATAAATATTTACTGGTCTATAGACAATCATTCTGGACGGAAAACCCCGCTTAGAAATATTTTTTTCGTCGTGGCGTACGCGCAGGCAAACTACCTCCTTCGGCAGGGAAATATGATGATATTTCCGTCTCGTACGTAAACGAACTAGCCCCCTCCCCCTGAGACAGCGTTCTTTCTGCCCCTTGGGATGTTGCACCAATCACAGACAACTGTGGTTCTACCTGCTAGCGATTGGTCAACGCGTCCCTCCCCCTGCCCTCCCCCAGGCCGAGGGGTGTCCAAGTTTGTCGGCGCGGTGTGGAAGATAGAATTTTGAACGACATTTTTTCTGAGGGAGAGGGTACATATTACTCACATCATCAGGTCCGGCATATCAAACAACAGAAGTTGTGGACACAAAAAAATCGCAAAATCTGCGAATACAAACAAATTCACGGTCGCCACCTGATATAATCAGGAACAAAACAATTACCTTACTTTTAAAGCAATTTAACAACAAATATGCCGGCTGACCACGTTTAATAAGCCTAAGGTTCAGCGGAGTTAACACAGAAAAACTCCTAGGGCAATGACCTCGCAAAATGAAGTGCGTATATTCCAATAGGGAGTACGCTATACAGATTCGAGCTATTGAATAAACATTTAAATTGCCAGGGAAAGAAAGGTTAATGATTACTATGAGGAGACGGTCAAAGTACATTAACCAACACTTTATTACAATAAATAACAAGGTTATATAAATATAGATACTATTCCTCGAACAGGAAAACACACATCTGTGATCGAGGAATGACACAGAAATTACAACAAGAAATTTCATCAAAAAGGTAGTGAACGGAACAAGACCAGTTCACAAGGACCCACTGAAATACAATAATAATACAGAATTACAAACAGCGTCGGACAAAGTATCCACTTTAGGAGTGCCGACGACTTACGCACATTATCAAAAATGACAAAGGCCTTCACATAAGCGCCTTTCAATTACAAAAATTTACACAAATTGAATGAGACACTGTAATAAATATGAAAATATACCTTCAGAATACAAACAAGAAGGTATTAAACTGAACTACCAAATTTAAACTTTAAGAGCTCATTTGAGCTAGAAACAACAATGAAGAAACCTACTGTATTAAATGCCCAATTAAACTAATGAATAACAAACAGGGAACAAACCACACATGGCAACTTCCTGGGTGTCACACTTAACACTTTGATGGAATTGGATTGGATTTTGATGCGCTAACACTTTATACCTCACACATGTGTGTGTGCTGACTTTTACCACACAAAGCTGCTAAACCAATGGCCGGCCAAATGCCGACAGCAGCTTGTTGCCCGAGCTGCATACAACAAGCGAGCTCACGGGGCCAAGGACGGAGCGTACAAATGAGCCACGGATAGACCGTACGGGCTCTAGCTCCGCCGACAAACAAGTGCTCCAGAGGTCCCAAGCGTCCAGCGTCTTACTAAGGACGTGAAGCTAAGTGATGCTGCAACATATCAATACAAACAAATTAGATAATGTGCACACACTATATAACAAACAAATGATTGCGCCGCACTGTGCCTAGACACGCAATCATTCCCAATACCGCCGCCTGTAACAAATAGGCTCGACACGGAATGCGTTTACAACATTCTGACTGCCGAAATATGGCAAGTACAGATACACAACAATTAGAGTGAACTGAGTCGCCGCCAACAAACAATGGCTCGACACGAAACAGTCACGACAAATCCAAAAGTAAAAATCAGCACAAGCGCAACATCAAACAAGAAACTTACAAAATATACATAATTCTAAACATTGTGCACCAATCCAATTCCATCTCAAATACGGCATAAATGCCGCTACAAAAATTCCTTACAACAACATAACGTAGGATTACAAGTAATGACACCCGTTACCATGTTACCCTGTCGGCCGAAGCCGATAAAACCGACGCGCGGTCGGGCGGACTCTACGCGCCGAAGCAATATGGACCTAAGACCTGTCAATGGGTAAAGCCGTTGAGAAAGCGCTCGCAGGCGCTTAAATAGATTCTCCCTGAGGGGAGAGGGAACAACAAGCATCGAGATGTGACGAGTCACAAATCGATCGTAGTACAAAGAACAAGTAAAAACTATTGGGCGAGCAACTTGTTAGGCGCTCATAATAAACATTCTTAGAAATCGATACGTACTAGCCCTATCTAGCGGGCGGCAGGCGAACTATATACCTGCATACAAATAAATTTTTATTTTGTTAATAATTTTTTAATTCTAAGGCTATGAGGCCAAACAAGGTGTCCAAAACATCACAAAATTCATGTAAATTTCATATTTTATTAGCCTGCATGGCTAGAACATCTGTATTGTTTATAATAAATGAAAACCTGTTTTATAATATGAAATTTTTACATCATAATTTTCTAATTTTCCTTTAGACCCAAATGATTTGTCTGAAATGTAAACAATATTAATAAATACACCAACCTGAGTCTGTCTATGGCCATAGACTACAAAAACATACACTTTTAGATGGTTTTTTCCCCATTTTATCATAAAAATATGACATATACCAGTGCAATGAATAAACTTAAATTACAAAACTAACTACAATACAATGAAAAATTCTTCTCGGATGCACAGATGGCTTCTCAGATGTCGATGAGAGGATGCACTTTTGGAAAGTTAGTTTTGAAATTTAACACGTTTCAATATATATATATATATATATATATATATATATATATATATATATATATATATATATACACACACCGCGCTTGATTTGTAAAATTGTAGGTTCCGGAACGCGCCCCAAATTAAGTAAAAATTAAGCAGAAATAGTAATATATTATAATATAAATTAATAATTATAAATCACACTCAATAACAATTACACTGGTAGCACTGGCTCTAGAGAAAATTAATATAATAATATTATAGAAAATTATCGAGTTTCCTTGTTTTACTAATAATTACGTTACATTCGTGGAAATGATACAATCAAATAGACAATTATTTAATTTTGAGTTTAGGAAAGTTAGGCGAACTAAAAATCAAAGTTGCCAAGTGTTGGCCTTCTGCTTTTTTCGCTTTCCTACTTCCGAGGTAACGGATGTCCGTTCCGTCGCGTTCGGCCAGAAATCAAGCATATATATTCTTATTTAAAACATTGTATATTTGTTATGTAGAATGTGCAATTCCTAATCCAGGTCCATTTTACACTTATTTTTAGATGATATTATATTACTGATGATATTATGTTCCATTATTAATCGCGCGACGCACACAGTGTGTCGAAGAGGTATTAGAAACCAATTAGCTAGCTTACTCCTACGACTTGCAACGGAGCAGTTGAAACACGAATTTTGACTTCAAGAAACTAAGAAGAAAGGTTGGAGGAAGAGAGAATGCAATATAATGCAAGTATTGTTGTCAGGGACCAAAAGAAGGCGACTGGCGCAAGTTGGAAAAAAAAAAAAAAAAGATTCAGGATACAGTAACCACGATGCACAAATTCTTTCCATTATAAGAAATGCGAACACTGACACCATAAACAATATACGTGTAAGTAGATGGTTTACTAAAAGTGAAATAAAATTATTCGTTGATTACCTGATGCAGGAGTCGTGGGACGCGGGTTATAATACTGTTGATTGTAACGATAAATATAATTTTTCTTTCAAAGCTTTCATTTCATTGCAACACTTGCTTTCCTCTTCAAAAAAGAAAATTAAATATTTCACGGAAAATCAACTCTTGGATAACACAAGGCATTATCACATCATGTAAAAACAAGCGAATTCTTTCTTTCATTTCTAAACATCATAACGTACATATCTCAAGATTTCCTCCTCTACTTTAAAAAATACAAATCATTGTTAAGAAAAATCATAAGGCAGGGTAAAATCATGAAACACGATCAGGATATTTTGAACTGAAATAACAAAACAAAAGCAATGTGGAATATAATAAAAATACGACGAAATCAGCTAGAAACCTTGTAGAGAATGTTGCTTTAAAATATAACGATAGAAATGTGAACGATCCGGCAACAGTGGCTAGTCTCTTTAACCAATACTTTTCGAGAATTGCTGCCGATAGTACTAAGCGCCTTCAGCCACAAAATTTAATTTCAGATATTTCCCCCAATATTTTAGACATGATGTTCGTTTCCAAAACTTCTTCCTATGAAATTTTTAAAATAATCGGTGAACTAAACAATAAAAATTCGGCCGGTTTGGATGAATTTCCGGATTGTTTGTTAAAGACCTGTGCCACCACCTCCTAGAGACCTCCTAGAGTTATATAACTCTAGGAGGTGGTGGCACAGGTCTTTAACTGGTGCCTGGGCGCTGCCATTAGTCTCCCATTTATAGAGCGATTTTCCTAAGGATGAGCCAAAGTGACAGTTCGCGAAAACAAGTGAACATCACATGTAGTTCAGAGAAGTATCCCTCCGCCGCGACAGCTGTTCAACCATGCCTCTTCGTAAAGTGTTTGGTTATGGCTTCTGTGAAAACATCCCTATGAAGTCTAAGAGTTTCGCTGAGGTATATGCACGTACGTGAGTCCGGGAAATATTTAAATTTAATTACGTATGTAGAAAATCTCTTAACATGCTCTCACAATCAGTAAAAGAAAACTGCCACGAATGTAAATAGAAAGAAAAATAATTTTAAGCCGTAAACACGTGCACCAGTACGCATCTCGCTTTCAAGTCTGTTTTAAATTAAACATAATATTTATCACACAAAAAGTAAATCGAATGTAATATATAATGAAAAAAAGAATTTTTGCAGAAGAGCACATAACACTGCACTTCCTAATATCAATTATTTCTCGCAGCGCATTATATTTTTATCGGACAAGGACACCACAAAAGGAAGTGTCGAAGCCATTTACAAGTTAGCCAACTGCAAACGAACAAATGCGGGAAGGGAGTCTATTGGGTTGAAGGGCACAACGACCACAGAACCTTCAATTATGTTGCCAGCACTAGCTGTCACTTTGGCTCATCCTTAGGAAAATCGCTCTATACTCATATACTTTATGCATCCTTATGCACAGGAACTTTTTCAGGTATTTTCAAGCGGTAAAATGAAGGCGCTCTTCAAAAAAGGCAACAAAAATGAAATTCAAAATTATCGGTCTATTTCTCTTCTGTCAGTTATATACACACCTTTCCGTTTCTTTGCCAATTGCACGTTGAGTCATTCAGGGATGTATTTTTGGCCCTATTCTCTTCCTACTATACGTAAACGTTATGCACTTGACGATTCGAAATGGAAGAACAGTTCTCTTTGCAGATGATACGAACATTCTTTGCAATAAAGAAACCGTAAATAGTACAATATCAGATGTTTTAAATTGTTTCCGTAATAACAATTTTTTAATAAATGAAAAGAAAACGATTTTAATTCATTTTCCCATTTCAAATAAACAATTCTGTAGTCCATTGAAAAAGAACGGTGTATCATTGACTGATATTAAGGCAACCAAATTTTTTTGGTTTCTCAATGCAGTCAAACCTCAAATGGAACATCCATTTAAATGAAGTGAACACAAAATTAAGTTCATAATGCTACGCATTCAGAATTCTTTCAAATTCAGTCAGCCTTGAAAGACACACAACTGCTCGTTATGTGTATTTTGCGAATGTTCATTCCCGTCTGAGATATGGCATAATATTCTGGGGAAATACATCTTATAACTCCCAGAATTTTAGATTACAAAAAAGAATTGTACGAATAATAACCAAATCCCAACCCCGTGATTCTTTTAAGTCTCTCTTTATTAATCTAGGAATTATACCATTACCTTGTCTATTGACTTACGAATCAGAGGTTTTTGTCAAAAATGACTTGCTTAAGAGCGGGAATATACAACTATAACACTCGAAGTAGTAATTATATTCATCAGGCGACAGTATCAAAAAGTAGCTCATTACAAAAAAATGCACATACAATAAATACATGTACATTATTTTACAGCACTTTGCCAGATGACATTAAACGATTAAATTCCACAGAAAAGTTCAAATCCCAAGTAAAATCGTTTCAACTGCATAACTGATACAACTGTACAATAAGAGACTATAATGAACATCAAAAGGAATGTAACATTCATTTTAACAGTGATATTTAATGTATTATTTCTGAAAACAAATGTAACTTGATTCTCTGGGCACGTCTCCTAGAATTCAGTGGGAAATATAAATATTAAAATCATCGTTCTCCATGTTGTCGCGGCAGGAAGTATTATTCCTTGACGGAGGATTTATTTATTTATTTATTTACGTCAAAAAACAGTTAAAAACTGCGTATGACGGGCTATGGAGAAAAGTGAATTGTGTGCACATTTTCAAAATTCTGTGATCCCTACACTAAATCATATACTACTTAAGTTTTGAATTTTGAAAGGGAGAAAAAAAAACTCCCATGTAATAAAATCGATTTTCAAGGATAAATAAGCAATAAATTTTGAATTTTGAAAGGGAGAAGAAAAAACAAAAAAACTCCCATGTAATAAAATCGATTTTCAAGGATAAATAAGCAATAAATTTTGAATTTTGAAAGGGAGAAAAACAAAAACAAAAAAACTCCCATGTAATAAAATCTATTTTCAAGGATAAATAAGCAATAAATTTTGGCTCTTATTACTTCCTGCCGCGACAACGTGGAAACGATAATTTGAATAATTGTATTTCCCACTGAATTCTAGAAGACGTGCACAGAAAATGAAGTTACATTTATGTCCAGAAGCAAAACAAGGGGCCATCTCAGCATTTGCTCAATGGATCAGGGAAACTGGACGAAAAACCTGATCGAGATGGGGGTCATTGACCCGGAAGCTGTGTTACAATAGTTGTTACAGGTTGTTTATACTCAGTTATACAGTCCAAATGGTAATTAATACATTATGTATCATTGTTAAAATTAATGTTACTTTTCTTGTGATGCTCAGTATAGTCTCTAATTGTATAGAAACAGTTATGCAGCAGAAACGATTTCACTTGTGATTTAAACTTTTCTATTGAATTTAATCGTTTAATGTCATCTGGCAAAGTGTTGTAAAATAATGTACATGTATTGTATGTGAATTTTTTGTAATGAGCTGTTGATACTGTCACCTGATGAATATGATTTCTACGTCGAGTGTTATAGTAATAGACTTCGGCATTTTCTGAAAATATATTCCCGCCCTTAAGCAAGTCATTTTTTACAAAAACCACTGATTCGTAAATAAAAAGACACGGTAATGGTAGAATTCCTAGATTAATGAAGATAGGCTTACAAGAATCACGTGGGTGGGATTTGGTTATTATTCGTACAATTCGTTTTTGTAATCTAAAAGTCTGGGAGCTATAAGATGTATTTCCCCAGAATATTATGCCATATCTCAGGCGGGAATGAACATTCGCGAAGTATACACAACGAGCAGTATGAAGGCTGACTGAATTTGCAAGAATTCTGAACGCGTAGCATAATGAACTTAATTTTGTGTTCAATTCATTTAAATGGACGTTCCATTTAAGGTTTGACTGAATTGAGAGACCTAAAAATTTTGTTGCCTTAACATCAGTCAATGGTACACCGTTCATTTTCAATGGAGCACAGAATTGTTTATTTGAAATGGAAAACTGCATTAAAACCGTTTTCTTTTCGTTTACTATTAATTTGTTATTTCGGAACCAATTTGAAACATCTGATATTGTACTATTTACGGTTTCTTTATTGCAAAGGATGTTCGTATCATCCGCAAAGAGAACCGTTCTTCCGTTTCGAATCGTCGAGGGCATATCGTTTACGTAAAGTAGGAACAGAATAGGGCCTAAAATCGATCCTTGAGGAACTCCACATGCAACGGGCAAAGAGTCGGAAAGGTGCGTACGTAATGTTCCATCATTCCAGTAAGGTATTTCAACTTTCTGAGATCGTTGTTTAAGGTACGAACATAACCAATCTAGAGCAATACCACGGATTCCATATGAAGGTAATTTGAAAGTAAAATGTCATGATCAATGATGTCAAAAGGTTTTGAGAGATCTAAAAATAATCCAATAGGTGCCTCGTTTTGATCTAATGATGAGGCGACATCTTTAAGAAAAGAAAATATAGCTGTTTCCGTTGATTTTGATTTTCTAAATCCATGTTGGCAATCTGAAAGCGCGTCGTGTTTAGTGAGAAAGGTTTCCATTCGTACGTAAAAAAGTCTCTCTAATATTTTTGAAAAAACTGATAGAAGAGAAATGGGCCGATAATTTTGAATTTCATTTTTGTTGCCTTTTTTGAAGAGCGGCTTAATTTTAGCTGTTTTGAAAATATCTGGAAACGTTCCAGTGCATAAAGATGCATTAAATATGTGAGTTAACGGGTGTATAATGGCATACGCACAAGTCTTTAACAAAGAATCGGGGAATTCATCTAAACCGGACGAATATTTATTTTTTAGTTTACCGATTATTTTGAGAATTTCATAGGAAGAAGTTTCGGAAACGAACATTGTGTCTAAAATTTTGGGTGCACTGTCTGTTTTTGAATTTTGTGCCTGAAGACCCTTAGTGAGATCGGCAGCAATTCTCGAAAAGTATTGGTTAAAGAGACTAGCCACTGTTGCCGGATCGTTGACATTTATATCGTTATATTTTAAAACAACATTCTCTACGGGTTTTCTAGTTGATTTGGTAGTATTTTTTATTATATTCCACATTGATTTTGTTTTATTATTTGAGTTCAAAATATCCTGATCGTTTTTCATGATTTTTGCCTGCCTTATGACTTTTCGTAACAATGTTTTGTATTTTTTAAAGTAGATAAGGAAATCTTGAGATACGTCATGACGTTTAGAAATGAAAGAAAGAATTCGCTTGTTTTTACAAGATGTCCTAATCCCTTGTGTTATCCAAGAATTGCTTTTCCGTGAAATATTTAATTTTCGTTTTTGAAGAGGAAAGCAAGTGTTAAAATGAATTGAAAGAGTTGAAAAAAAAGAATTATATATCTCGTTTGTATCAACAGTATTATAAACCGCTTCCCATGACTCCTGCATCAAGTAGTCTATGAATAATTTAATTTTACTTTTAGTAAACAATCTAGTCATACGTGTATTATTTATTGTGTCAGTGATCGCATTTTTTGATATGATGAGATCATGGTGGAAATAACCATGATTATTTCCACCATGGATGAGATATAAGATCCCAAACTTAATGCTGATTTACTCTTGAAAATAGATTTTATTACATCTAAGAGAATATTTTTGTTAATAATCCTTGCAAAAAACTGTAATTTCCTTTCTGTATTTAAAATTCAAGTAGTATGTGGCTGAGGGTAGGGATGATAGAATTTTGAAAACGTGCACAGAATTCACTTCTCTCCATAGCATGTAACATATATTTTAAGGTCTTTGAACTTAAAAAAAATCTCTAAAGGGATTAAGGGCTTGCAATGCTATTAACATACACACATTTTGTGAATAAAGTATTATTTTAATTTAATTCAGAAACGTTTCTAATAATTAAGTGGTATCCAAAATATATTTTTTTACTCTTACGTTTGATCAGCAGCACATTGAATTCTTTTATAACAGATTACATTTAACACCTTTTTAAGGCAAATTTTTGCACAGAGAATGAATTGTTAAGATTTAGGAGGAAACTGTCTTTTCCTTGCAAAAGTGCTCTCATATGGTACATTTCTGGAATTCGAAATTGGGTAAATGAAAGTAACCGTTCCGCGGCAATCTTTTTTAAAACAGATTACATTTAGCACTTGTTTAGGGCACGTTTTGGCGTATAGTATGAATTATTAAGACTAATGGTTTAGGAGGAAACGTGTCTTATCCTTGCGGAGGGAGCTCCCAAGCAGTACCTTGTTCTTTGAATTCCATCCAGAGTAAATGAAACTAACTGGCCGGCAGCCATTTTTTTTACAGATTAGATTGAGAATTTGTTTAGGGCAAATTTTGACATAAAGAATGTACTCTTATGGCTAATGGTTTAGGAGGAAACGCGTCTTTTCCTTGCACAGGGGCTCCCATGAGGTACAATTCGTGAAATGGAACTTTGGTAATTGAAACTAACCGGTCTCCGGCAATTTTTTTATAACAGATTACATTTAGCACATATTTTTGGCAAATATTGGCGTAGGCTATGAATTGTTAAGGTAAATGGTTTAGGACGAAACTATATTTTCCTTTAATAGAGAGCATGTCTGGTACATTCCTAGAATTCGAATGTGGGTAAATGAAACTAACCGGCACGCGGCAATTTTTTTTATAACAACTTGCAGTTAACATTTGTTTAGGAGAAGGTATAGCATAGAGTATGAATTGTTAGGGCTAATGATTTAGATGAAAACATGTCTTTTCTTGCACAGGGTCTCCCATGAAGTTCAATTCGGGAATTGGAACATAGGTAATTAAAACTAACCGGTCTTCGGGACATTTTTTCATAACACATTACATTTAGTACTTGTTTCCTGCAAATTTTGGCATAAAGTATAAATTATTAAGGTTATTGGCTTACGAGAAAACGTATCTTTTCCTTGCGTCTAGGTAAGTACCAAGAGGTACATTTCTGGAATTCGAACCTGGGAAATTGAAACAAATCGGTCTGCGGCAAATTTTTTCATTACAGATTATTATTAGTAGGCATTTTGGGTAAATTATGGTGTAGATTACGAAATGTTACATGAGATGGTTGGGAAAGAACGTCTCTTTTACTTGTATACAGCGTTCGATCGAAGGTCATTTTTCGGGTTCGAACCTATGTAATTCAAACTCACCGGTTCGTGGCAATTTTTTTTATTACAGATTACATTTAGCACTTGCTTAGGGCTAATTTTGGCGTAGAGTATAAATTTTAAGAACATTGGTTGGGTAATTGAAACTAACCTGTCCGTGGCATATTTGTTTATTACAGATTATTATTTGTACGCATTTTCAGAAAATTACGGTGCAGAATATGAAATGTTACATGCGATGGTTGGGAAGGAACGCGTCTTTTCCTTGCGCACAGCGTTCGACCGTCGGTCAGTTTTGGGATTCGAACCCATGTAATTCAAACTAACCGGACCGCGGCAATTTTATTTTACAGATTACAGTTAGCATTTGTTGAGGACGAATTTTGTCATGAATTGTTAAAGGCATGAATTTTGGTATGAATTGTTAAAGCTAATGGTTTAGGTGGAAAGTGTTAAGGGGCCTCTCAAGAGGTACATTTCTGGAATTCGACCCTGGGTAATTGAAGCTAACCGGTTCGCGGCAAATTGCTTTATTACGGAATATTATTATTACGCGTTTGAGGTAAATTATGGTGTAGAGAAGAAATTGTAGTATGCGTTGGTTGGGAAGGAACGTCTTTTTTCCTTTCGTACAGCGTTCGTCCGAGGGTCATTTTTGGAATTCGAACCCATGTAATTCAAAGTTACCTGTCCGCGGCAAATTTTTTTACTACATATTATACTTATCACTTGTTCAGAGCAAAGTTTAGCGTAGACAATGAATTGTTACGTGTGATTGCTTAAAGGGAGCGTTTCGTTTCTTCTCTGACGGCGCTCGTAAGAGGAACGGTATTACTTTTTGTTTCTGTAAATATTTTTTGAAAGAATGGAGATATCAATATGAATCTTTTCACTAATCGATCATAAAAGAAGCGGCGAATTTTTAGTACTATTTGGTGTGTATACTTGCATTATACCGGATTTAGATGTGTGGTTCTGCTAACTTCCAATGGAAGTCACCATAAACACCGATTTTTTTTTTTTTTTTTTTTTTTTTGAGAAATGACCCGCGACAAATTATTTGTTTTCACGTCTGAAGATCGGCAAAAAAAGCAGTAAATTATGAGCTATACAGTTTTGTGATTAGGTGAAATGGTCCTGCTAAATTCCAAGACATTAATGAAGACTTTCTCGACGCTTTTCGGTAAATACCATATCACTACACTTTGTACTCTAGGAAACTTCAGTACTCACAATCTCGTTGTTCTTTCACTGTCATGGACATTTTGTGGACTTCAAGCTCTCATTGCCACCAACAAATGTATATTTTGTAAAAAAGACACCTGTTTAATTTTATTAAATGGTGAGAAAATATTTTAGTTCATTTAGTAGTAGTTTCTCATGTTGGAACTGTTTAACGTTTGTGAATGCTGAAGCAAAGAATTTTCCTCGGGCCGCTATAATTTCTCCTCCAGGCGGCGACAGAACTTGACCTAGCTATCTGGCTAGTGTCGAAAATAGTGCCACCGTCGGGACTCGAACCCCTTAATCGGTCTTACTTTATATATATATATATATATATATATATATATATATATATATATATATATATATATATATAAAGGGCAAGAATGCAAAAATGAAGGTCATATATTTTTTTCCCCAAAGTATTTCTGATGTACTGAAGATTCATGTGTGTGGTGAATATAAAGCAAAGTATTTCTGATGAACTAAGTGTGTATGTCTGTGGCAAATATATTAACAAAAACAGACTGAAATATGAACTTGTCGAAAATGTAGTTTAATTTTGTGACATCAATTGAACAAGCAAGGAAACTATTGAGTATTTGGTTTTGACGAATTGGAAATTTATTCAAGGAATCACATTGCGTGGTCAAAGCTGGCTATTATTATTTTCTGGAAAGAAAATGTTGTTAATTGTAAACGTGTTATCACTCTAAATTTCATTATATAATAAAATGTTATTAGCACTATAAAACTTTAATATCAAGAATTTCTTGGAATTTGCCTAAGTAAAATCAGCCACTTCGTGGAAATTTCAACTCCTTGAAAAGTTTAGGGATATTCGTTTAATTACAATAGCATTCGGTAATTTAATATAGTTATATCACCCCTGGTAGCAATAAACAACACCCAACCCATAGTCAGTAGCAATTGGATAAGTTTCCTGTATGTAATTTGTTCTCTACATTCCGTCTCTCGTCCCAATCCTCGACTGAATCGTTCTCAATGATAAGGAAAAGATCATTTGCCAGGTCACTTTCAAATCAATTTCTATGTGTAGCAAATGACTTTCACTAACACGTTGTGTAGTCAGAATCCATTGTTTGTGGATTATTGATGATGCAAAATTGATTGACGACAGAACGTCTGCCTGTCCGTCTGTCTGTGATCAAAGCTAGTGCTTAAACCGTTTTTTCTTCAAAAGTGATATTCCTCGATCAATTGTAAGGAATTCCAGGCTCTCTGAGTTGGAAACGGGTATTTTGATTGATTGATTGATTTTTTCGTGTCTCCGGGTGCGTCAACTATTGTGTGTCATTAGTCCCGTTAGTGCAGTGCATGTTTTTTCTCGTAATATGGCGGTGATCTTCCCCCGCTGGATGGTGAGATCCGGCGCCGACCTACCGTCGGCTAGTGGGGTTTTCCCCTAACCAAGACTCTCCCTCCAGCGGGGCACCGCCCCAGCCGGGACAACCTCTAAGCTCCCGACCGGTCTCCCGGAATATGTGGTAGTGTAGTGCATGCTAGAGTAAGTGTGTGTGTAAGGGGAGAGGATAGGACAAGGAAGAGGAAGGACAGATTCCGAGCGGTCCGTAGCCCGTTTGGTAAGGTACTGCTCCGACATTCGCCTGGTGTTGATCGGAGAAACCACGGAAAACTACCGATCACAGCAGCCGGCCGCTAGAATTCTCCTCCAGACAGCGACTGAATTCGACCTAGCTGAAAAGCTAGTGTCGAAAATCCTGCCACCATCAGAATTCGAACCTAGGACCTCCCGGTCAGAGGCGCTGCAGTGACATCAGTTGATGCACTGAGCTACCGCTGCCGGTGGGTATTTTGATTTTGGGGGTACTTTACAAAACGCTTCAACGACATTTTCAATATTTTCTAGAATAGCTTCAAATTTTAGGATTAAACTTGGTCCTCGGATAGCTTTAAGGACGCGGAAAAGAGTAGTGCCATTCCCCTTTTCGCTGAAATATCTAATTCTTCGAAAATTGTAAAAGTTCAAAATTTGTTTGTGCATTTTCCTCCAACTATGATATTGAAGATTTATATTTTATTCCTTAATAAAATCTTTCGTTGCAAGACAGATATTGAAATAAGGTCATGCACTGTTTTTTCGAAAATATGATTAGGTTAAAATGTAATGTAACTTTATGCGGCTTCCTACAACTATAAAATTGAATATAGAGATTTTTCTTTCAAATGAAATGTGTAGTTCATAAAGAGTTTTTTCATTAAGCTGATGTAGATGTTTTTGAAAATTTTAGTAGTTTTCCTGCAATAGTTCGTGAAATATTTGCACATTAAAAATCACAGACACAAGATTTCCTCAAAAACGGCTACAACAGGCACCTCACAGGGAGTAAGGGACACACAATCCTCCTCACCACACCAACACACACCAAGATGAATATGATACTAGTAGAGTATCCACTAGTATCATACAAGTACGTATTATCGTTGATATAAAGCTTAACGAAATATGAAAAGGGGAACAATTTCAAGTTAGCGATTACAACAAGAAAATAAATTGTAGAATTTGATTTGTAAGATTTATTAGTTACTGTACACAGGTATAACATTTCTTCCAATTTGAATTCTCTGTCTCATTTTGTCGTCTTCCTAGAACATATAGTACATTCATTATATTACATATACCATTCATTAATTCACAGTAAGTAATTTTAATCAAATAATAATTACAATAGTAGAGAACGATAGTAGAGTTACAGTAGAGAAATATAAAACTTATTGCGGTAAATTGTAGTAAATAGTGTAGAACGAATTGCAAGAGCTTAATGAGAAAGTTTAGAAAATCAAAGATTCATCACACAAACGATCATAATATTACATACGTTCTTCCTCTGGTGTTATTCCATTGGTTTTAAAATGTTCAACTTTAAAGTTAAGAATTTCAACATGAAGAATTGAATTCATTCATCCTTCGAATAAAAAAGATTTGAAAACGCCTGTTCTAAGCCTACCAGGGATCTATCAGTGATATCTTCTCATCAAGGAATTTTCCCTTCTTAGGATGTTGTGTGGGGTGCCGTGACTATGTACCCATCTCTACCGCGGTGACGCCCACATTTCATTTCCCTTCAAATGCATTGGGAAGTTAACGCACGAGGGGAGTACATGAGAAGGGTGTCTTTAAGACCGCGATACCGCCTTACGTATGTCTGTCCCAAGTCTCTAGAAGACCATTTCAAACTTGAAAAGCCATCTGGGTAATTTCAGCGTATGGTAGGAGAACTGGAGATAAAGTTTGAATCCAAAATATGAAGTCAAAGTGTTTTCCCTTGACACATTCCCTCCCTGCGTACATTGAAAGATATTATCAAGGACATCCACACAGAAGACTGTTAATTACCTGGATGTTCTGGAAAATCCACATTCCCTCGCGCTAAAATCTGGCATAAGCCGCCCTCCAAAAATTCGCCCGTCTGGTGAATATCAGAAAATTTTCCCTGCATTCAGTACCAACTCTACGCCCTCACAAACCCACTCTCATACCTCCGTGACATATCTTATTTACTCTGAGGTGGCGTAGTATGCTCATCTACGAGTATAAAACCTTTCCAAATTTTCAAAAATAATATTCTAACAGCATCACTAAATGAACCTGTACATTTTTCCTAAACCTATATGGAATAGAATTACTAACAATATTTCAACATAAATCCCGCATCTATTAAGTGTTGAAACTATCTTTTCTTTCTTTTTCAGAGAATTTTCAAATTGGCAAAATATTTGACTGTCTATAAATAAGAATCTCTTCTAAATTTCCTGAGGATACGTTTTGCCCACCTTAATCCTCCAAGTCTATTATATCCATTATTTCCACACTTTCGTTGTACTAAAATTCCAAATAACTCAAATAAAAGATTTTGCACTCCCGAATCACAAAAGAGGACTCCCAAGGGTACACCTTTTCATCGTGATAGTCTAATGCAATACGCATATGTGATTGCTTTTTTGATTCATTTACTCTTCTGTGAAGAGTTTAATCCTCTACGCGATAAAAATGTCACGTGCCTACCCCCATATTATCGTTGATACAAAATGATAAAATAGAATGTTGGTAATTTTAATGTTCATGGAGTAATACGTGGTATAAGCAGTAACGTAAGTGATTGTGTGAAAGAGATGTGTTGTGAGAATCATTTTGTTGGCCTCCACAGAGTAGAAAGTCACTACTGATGACACATAACTGACACCTGTTTCTAAGGATAACTTTTTCTCAATGAATCTTCACAGTTACTTTGCTTTGTCAAGCCGGGTAACTGTCATCAACTGGGCGTAACGTTTTTCGATATCTTTTACTTTTAAAAAGTTACTATCTTCCTCTGCTTATCCTTCAAGTTTGCTCCTTCCTTATAAAAGGGAGATGGAGACCGGATGCTTGAATTAGTGATTGTTGACACTAAACTCTTCTTTTTGCCATTAGAAATTAATATCACATCGACGCGAAGAGTGATAACTTGTTATTAATCGATTTTTGTAACTATGCACCCGTGCAGCTGCTGTTTAAAAACCTGTTGAAGTGCTTCTTGTTTGTTTGTATTTGGTGTCATGTTAACTTCAGTCAAGTGTAGAGCTTAAAGTATGATAAATGACTCACCTGTTTCGAAGGTTTATGGGTCGCTCAACCCGCCATTGAGCCGAAGGCACCCGCCGCCTGGCCCGCCATCTGGCTCCCCATCTGGCCAAACTGGCCCGCCATCTGGCCCATCTTGCCCGCCATCTGGCCCGCCATCTGGCCCATCTGCCCCGCCACCTGGCCCCCCATCTGACCAGCCTGCTGGGCCATGGTCCCAAACCCGTCACCAAATCCCTGGGCTGAACGTTTGGCCTGAAAGAAAAGCAGGGATAATTAAATGTCGCTGAAGTTTCCAATAGAATTCTTTGAACACTTGGTAATTGCAACCAATTTCAATTGAACATGAGTGCGTATACTATTTTTGAGGTGTGACATAAGTCGAAACAGAACAAAATAAATGACCAGTAACTGAGGAGAAAACATCAAAAGGCGCCACTTTCATTTTATTCTGAATTCAAAGTATTGTGCTGACATGTAATGCGAGTGTTGCCTTAAGTTATATATAATGCAGTTGTCCCAAATTATTTTATAGAATCCGACAAGCAGTTTTGATGAGTGTAACGAGACAGTTTTCATTGATGTTAATACGTTTTTTTATTAGAAAAAAAGATTAAAATAAAAAAATTCCATTTATTGTGTATAGTAATTTTGAATCACCAGAGAATGTAGAATGTTAACAGTTGTGTGATAAACAAATTAAACATTGATAGATTCGAACTTCAATATGGTTCAATGTGACTTAAGTTTTCAAAGTAATCTCTCTATCCTTCGCCATTCAATTGCTTTCCTAGAAGACTGACACTGGATACTATGCATGAAGAGTGGCAGTGGTTGAACAGTCAATAATATGTTAATTTTATGACAGCATTTAACGATTACTTCATAAAAATTGATCAATGATGTAAAAAAATGTTTATTTGTTTGATTTGGGCCACTTATATTCCCTTATCAGAATTACTATAATGATTTTTTTCAGCAGAGAGCAGTCCGTTATAGCAAAATGGCGAAATAGTGTATTAATTTAGCGAACGTTTGAATTTTCTAAAAGTATAAATGCTTAATGTTTTCTAAAACTTCGTGCCTTCTTTTCTGTGCATAATAAAATTAAATATATCGTTTCTTTTCGGGTTGTAAATATTGTGCGTCCCCTCCACAAGGCACTTCAAGGGCGTCACCGGCGCGCGCCGTGGAGGTCAGCGCGGCCGCTGTGTCTGCCGGACCGGCAGCGACGACGGCGGCGGCGAGAAGGCAGCAGGGCGCACCACAAACGCACTCCGTTCCGCGCTCCACTAAACGACAGGAGGAGAATTGTATCGACCGGCCGCTCTGATTGGGAGCTTTCCGTGATTTCTCCCAACAACGCCAGGCGAGTGCCAGAGCAGTACCCTAATAAAAGGGCCACGGACCGCACACTATCTTTTTTTCTCTTTCTTCTTCCATCCCCACCCCTTACTTACACAACACTACTAAATATGTTAGGAGACCAGTCGGAGGACCAGTAAGGAGATTAGAGATAGAGCTAACTGGCTCTATGATGGCTGAGTCACGCTGGTGTAAATTGCCAGAAGGGGACTCCTCGCAAGCCGATGTGCAAGTCGGTTTGGGATCTCACGGTCTAGCAGGAGAACAACTCTGGTACCTTCTACGCTAACGGGACCGATGACCGTAGCTGACGCGCTCAACAAAAACAATAAATCAAACCACTTAGCGCCAATGAACGCGTCTCCCCCCGCAGCTTCCCTCGCGGGTGAAGGACCTTCCCTGCGAGCGCTCCCTACAACATCAGTTCAATCATAATTTTGCCAGTTATTGAGACCATTCCAAATTAGGAGACGATGAATAACACGTAGGATGATTCGCATTTATTTTACAAACTTGTGTTGGGGGCTGTTGTACGTCGTATAGTGCTTGTTATTCCGCCAAATGATATTGTATTTATGTATTTAGCATGGATGAAAAATATCTTTAAAACATCTTTGGTATGAAACATAATTTACATGCAAACTTCTTTGATTAAAATTTAGTCATTTCGACTTCAATGAAAAGTGTGATCAAAGGAAACAACGCCGGTTTTTTTTAAATTTATGGTCGCATCAACAGCTAGGTCATTAGCGACCACTATTGGCATTAACGTTATGGTAACTACGCGAGTGAAACGGAATGGTGATGATAAGGGGTGAAAGGACGAACACAAATACAACCATGCCCGAGGCGGGACTCGAACCCGCGGCCCTTCGATTCGAGATCACTACGACACTACTGCGTTAGCGATCTCGGACACTCGGGGCGACATACCGGATCTTTGAATTTCGGTATTTTTGGCATGTACGTTTACATCCGTCTCTGTCTTGTCAGCGTGCTTGCTTTTAAGGTCGCGATCTTGGGTGCCATTCCCAGTCGGGGGAAAATATAGTGTGCGCTTTTCTTGCGGGGCGGTCCCCCGCTATCGGAAGACACCTGATGGGGAGAATCCGGTAGGAGACGTGATGGTTGGCGCCAGATCTCACTTTCTAGCGACGAAAGATAGCCGCCAAATCCCCAGTAAAATCATCCACTACACTCACGGGATTAACAACCTTAGCAATTTACGCACCCGGAAATAATACATATGTTGGACAAATTTTTTTACGGAATCTTTCTGTTTTTTCTGACGCGAATTGCCGTAAATCTATACTGTTATTTTGTTTGAACCTGTGTAATTTTATTCAAGCGTAACATTTTCTTGAACAAAAGTTGGTTTCGCTTTGCGTTACATTACAAATTTTGTAATTTAGAAGTGCGGAGATTATATTTTATTTCCTTGTTGATTTTCACTCATTAGGGTAGCAATATTTTCTTTTCAAATTATTTCTAATGTAAGTTAATACGGAAAATAATGAGTTTTGAAGGAACAGAAGTCAATATTATTAAATGAGTATTTTAGCACAGCACATAAATGTCTTATAAGAATGTCTATAAAGGACAGAAGCATTTTAATAACTAGAAAACAAGATAATTATACACAATTCTTTAAATTTACAAAGATTATATTTAAAGATACTAGTTCTTCTATATAACAATTTTCTACGAAGTTCACGAAATTGAAAATAGTACCAAATACTTCTAATTGAAACACAAAAAAAAATTCACTCACGTGAATGCTGGCTCCTTCCACGTAAAGTAAGTTGCACACCACCTACAAATTAAAGCAGATGATTCAGTTATAAGTTATTATAACTATAATAAAGCATTTATGTATTTTTTAAAATAAATGTAAGAAACATTACACATGATGAATTTATTTTTACTCTTACTCTCTGCAATACATCTTCATCTTTAAGATATTCGTTGGAATGAAGAGAGTGTAGTTAAAATATGGATGTCGGAAGAAATGTGTATTATTTATTAAAATAGGTAAAATAGCAATGAGACGGTGACGTGATGTACAAAGTAAGGTAGATGCCAATAATTCAAATATTTTCTTACCTCCAAAAAATTATTAATTTTGAAATTAATTTGTTTAACAATTTTCCATAAATTGTTTTCTTTGACATTTAACAAATTTTTTCCAATCACGAAAACTGCTCGTACTAAAAATAACTAAATGAAATAATTTAGAGATTTTTAATGCATTCTTTTGAGTTTCCAAAAAAATCTCAAATGTATACATCATTTTTATACATCTCTCATGACATTACGAACGTACTTTGTATATTCTTGAAATATATTTGCAGTCCGTAATTTCGTTTGCGCTTCAAATGATTTCTTATGAAGTTTCACCAAAACTTACAAACCTATGAAAATGAGCTTAGAATTGCGAAACTCTGAAAACAATATTTTTTTAAAAATTATTCAAAATTTTTGCAATGAAGATTTGCGTATATATGACGGTTTTTACTCTTCTGTAATAGATTCGAGTCGAATTCTTGTCGATTTTTCACTCTACAGTTAGGGGAACGCAAATTGGAGAAAATGTGAAAAATCATACGTGTTTTCCGATACAACACAATATCCTCAATATAAATATTATATAAAAATAAATCGAGACATTGTATTAAATGGTATGTGCTGTAAAAATTATGTCCTTCAACATTTTCTGTAGAGTTGGCAACTTTTAAGAAAATTGGTGATTACTGAGTGTAGTGCTGAATTGTCCGATACACCACGTATACCGCCAGTATACATAGGTATTCGAAGTTTATAAGAAATATTTATTAAGTTTGATAATTCCCTGAAAAGTTATTGAGATTTTGAAAGCTTTAAATCAGATGCGTAAAAATAACTGTTTTTCTACCGAGAGTGTCAGTCTTCCGCGTCCAGTCTTTCATGAGTTAGCAGCCTCAAACAGTTATAAATGCAGTTCAGAGAATTCGCTCGGCGCATGCGAAGTTTATCGCATGCCAGCCGCGATAACCTAGGACCCCTCATGTTTGAAGGGCGGGCAGTGAGGAGGATGCGCCTCTGGTCGGTCGGTAGGCACCGCAAAATATTGCGGTGAACAGTCCTTCTCTGGTCGTTGGTAAGTTACGCTTCTCTCCAGTTTCTGTGAAAATGGAGTGTGTTAATGATCCAGAAGATAGTGGTTTGTGTAATTGTCTCATAGAACAATGATTAAGGACGGAATTTCATAGTAGTGGAATTTCAGAAAAGCTCAAAATAAAATACAACGGTAAAGGTAGCTTCCATAAAGTGCGGTATACTTAAAATAATGTTCAGGATTCGCCACTGCCTGAGAGCGTTGTTGTTTGCACTTTTGCTATAGAAAATAATGGTTTTAGAAGGCTTCAGATATATTGATTCAATATTACAAAACACATTAAAGGTCGCACATGCGGTATGAATAGAAAGGTCAGTTTTAGTTAAACGATTGATTTTATCAATCTATTATATTTCAAAATCGTAACACGTTTAGTCAGCACGGACAAGTGGCCTTGAGACAGGGGCTCCAGAACGATGAGCGTGGACAAATACGTGTACAAAAAGGCTGCTTGTTTGAAACCCACTGTAAGCTGAATTTTTCAGTTGTGTTTGCTGCGTGGATGAGATTGCAAACCTTGCAATATTTGGGGGCTGGAGGTGCGAATGTGCTCTTCACCACCTCCAAGGGGAGCGGTATTGGGGTCCGCGAGGGATCTTAGTTCTTGCACTTCCCTTTGCTGTAGTTCTGCGACCTCACGATCTCCAACATCCATATCACTAATCCACACTAGTTGTTAACAAGGACATCTCTCATTTTCAGCTGCATTCCAACATTCGAATTCCGACACACTTCCATCATCCGCGACTTAACCACCGATCTGTCTCGTAACTCGTCTCGACTCCGTCTGAAGAATTTATATCTTCTGACCGCGTTATTTTAAAAACAAAGGACGACTTGTTCATTACAATGTTTTTTCGTTTTTCTACTATTATTTACGTTAATCTCACTCAATAAATCTCGCGGTATTGTCACAATTTCACAAAATGTTCCCAATTAATGACATTGTCCGTGGTTCATTTTTAAAAATACTGGTTTCCTTTTGTTAATAAATAAATACAGTTTCTGTTCGTCACCTTTTTATAACATCTGACGGTCTTCTCTCAATGTATAATACTTCCTATCATTACGAAATCTATTTCCTATTGAACGGTACTACTTGGTGACATATTTTTATGGTCAAAAATTGCCATAATTTTATTTGTTGCCGTTCCCATAGTCTATTTTAATCTTCGCTTCAGATAATGTGAATAATTACGATTTATTTAATTTTCACTCATGTACGTTCATTTGTTTGTCCATGCTTTTGCATAGCAAATTAAGCGTCTTAATAGACCGTCACAGAAGAGAAAGTATTGTAATCGAGCGCCGGAAAACGGTGATTTTTCGACGCAAGAACATTTATTGCCGGGCCCTGGTGACGAAAAACTGGATAAATCTTCATCTGCTTCATGGATTTAGGCCTTAAGGCCTGTTTCCATATCAAGGGAGTGAGTCTCCCCATCTTGTTAACGGGCGGCCAACATTTCTTGGATAAATTCAGTTGGTAAATATAGAAAAAATTCTAACACGTGGTGTATCCAGAATCCATGTTTTGCGCGCCCTTGATACCGAAAAATCGATTGACGTGAAAACGTCTCCGTCCGTCCGTGCACAATGCTAGCACATAAACGTTTCAGTCGATTTTCTCCAAAAATGATATTTCCCAATCGTTCTGACAAATGATGCAGCCCCTGGAATTTGAAACCGATATTTTAATACTGAGGGTACTTTACATGGAGTCCCTGGGACATTTTCAAAATTTAAAAAAAAACGCTCTATAGTTTTTGATTAAATTTTGTTGTTTCGTAGTGTAAAGAACAATCAATAGAATGGTGAATGCCTCATTATCGTTTAAAACTTTGATTTTTTCGGACATTGAAAAACTTCTCAATTCAGTAAAATAATGTAATTGCATGAAGTTCCGCGGTCTAGTAATGATTTTTACAAAAAAATGATCGGTGCCATCATATTTCGTTCTTCGCACCGATGGGATTCCGGAATTTTGTATTGCATTTAAACGCCATTCAGATGAGACAATAAGAAAAATTTGCAACAATTGCAAATTTATAAACAATTTCCAAATTTTGCAAATCTAAAGGGGGAGAGTTTCACCATGTCCCAGAACCGAAAACCGCGAATTAATAATTTTGCAACAATTTATAATTTTATAAACATATTCAAAATACGCGTTAGAACGGCCGGGAAGACCTCGCAAATTGTGCCTGAAATGAACATCTCAAAATGACAGTTTGATAGGAGTTACAAATCGATTACTAAAAGTTAGAATAATTGTTGCTAAAATGATAAATATTTACTCATCTATGGACTAATTCTGGGCGGAAAACCCCGCTCAAAAATATTTTTTCGTCGTGGCGTACGCGCAGGCAAAATCTCTCCTTCGGCAGGGAAATATGACGATATTTCCGCCTCGTACGTAAACGAACTAGCCCCCTCCCCCTAAGACAGCGTTCTTTTTACTCCTTGGGATGTTGCTCCAACCAGAAACAATTGTGGTTCTGCTAGCGATTTGTCAATGCGTCCCTCCCCCTGTCCGCGGGGTGTCCAAGTTTGCCGGCGCGGTTGGGAAGATAGAATTTTGCCGGCCAATTTTTGTGAGGGAAAGGGTATATATCTGAGTAAACCGACCCGACTTTAATTTCTCCTTCAGACAGTACCGACAGTCGTTCTTTTAGGAAAGGATACGTCCTGCCACAGCTGCTGGGAACTTCGTATACGCTTGCCGTCTGGAGAGGTAGTATCGCGACTTTAATGCGTACCAGGGCGCAGCAATGAGGTGTCACTGCCCTGAGGAAGCCTGCGACATGACAGGCAAAACGTCGGTCTCTCAGCCCACTACGCAGCGTCACCCGGACAGCAATTGTTTTTGTATCAAAGTCACACGAAGCGTTGATATTGACTAATTAACGCGTTTGAGGAAGTAATTCAATACAAATATATATACAAGAAATATGCCCTTTTGGGTATAAGAGAGTTTGGGAATATTTCTGCAAAAAGAATCACCTTTTTGGGTGGCATCACTACAGTACTTATATGCATATTCTGTGCAATGTAGAATTCTGTAGAATGCGGGTAAGTAAACGCTTTAAGCGCTCCGCGAAACATGTTAGTGTTGCTTAAGTACTTTGAATACTTGAATCACGGTGTGTTTACATGGTAAATTCAAAGATGAGTACCAAATAACGATGTCCCTATTGAATATTTTCCTAAACATATGTCGTCTGGCAAAGTAATCTCTTTTATTTCTACGAAAAACATCAGAGAAAATTTAAACATATCATAGTAATAATATTGCCCAAATCTTCAAAATAGTAGTAGAGACAAACAGAAAGGACAAGTTTTATTTCACGTATCACACTCACCATGACCGCAAATATCACTCGAAGAGCCATTACTAAGGTATGTCAGAAGGCGAGCACAAATGTAGAGAACGTGAGTTAGAACACACTATTTATATTAGCAGTAGCAGATACAAGAAATTGAAAAATAATTGAAAAAATTCCCTTCGTCTGACTGTGACGCCTCCGTAGCAGCAAATGACATTGGCACTCCCAGCAAGGCTATTGGCAGCAAATGACCTAACACGTGAGTACCCCTGGCGATGTAAAATGAAAAATAAATTTGTATCCGTGTAGTGTTATGCAACATCCTCCGCAAACTAATGTCATCCAATGGTCAGAAAAACGATAGTACCAAGAGCAAACAACCCAATACATAAAAATTGGTTACAAACGACTCTAGAAAATATGATATTGTAATTACATTTTCTTTGTATTTTAGATATGAACGTAGTGATGAGTAAAATGAGTCTACCAGCAACGTTCAATGATTTTATTACTGTTTACTTAATCTTTTTTAAAAAATGCCTAGCCCGTGCACACAGATAACAAAAGAAAATTATGCAAATTTTATAAGTATGAAAAACTTGCAAGTTTGGAATAGTTTTTGCACATGTAAATAAAATTAAGTAATGGGTCCATCATGAAATATAATACTCGTTACGTAACTTCTATTTGCAAGTGCATTTACTGTAAATTGGTATATTGCTCCAGCAAAAATAGTTTTGAAATATTTTTTTACTCTTTGGCACCCTCGCGAGGAACGGGCAAATGAATCTGTCACGAATGTTCAGGCAAGGGATTGTGCAATAAAACCTTGGAATGCGAGCATAAGACGTTCTAGAAACGTGCTCATAATCCAAAACACTCATATATCGAAACGAATTTTTCCGTTAGAAATAATTGAAATGTAGATGATTTGTTCACAATACAAAACTGTTCACATAGAACAGGCACGTCAACCTATCGACTTGCCCGCTGTGAGACTCCGGCGCTCCTATGAGCATGGGCAACTTCCCTTGACACAGCACTCATTTCCACTTAAGATCTAGAAAGGGGTGTCCATGCGCAAGCTCAAACGGCGCGTGGTGGTGAAGAGAGGCTTCGTACGAAAATATGTTTTCTATCAAATAACAGATTTCAATAACGTTTCAGATTTGAATTATGTGTACTACATTCTTCACTACTTATTACTATTCATGTTTATTGTCTTACTAAATTCTCCCTTAAATATCTTTGCTAAGTGACAGGAATATGTTTGAATGATGAATTCTTTCCTTGTTTTCGTTTTTTGTTGCGTTGTTAAATCATTCCGTTATTTATTGTTTTTAGCAGTAATGTAAAATAAATTAACAAGTCACTTTAAGTTGACAATTATGGCTTACCAATACACAGCACTTTTAACAGATAAGAATATTTCTCTGTTAAACCTTCTAACCCAGGGGTTCGTCACTTAATCGGCGGAGAAGTTTCCTTATTTCAGCGGTGTTGCGGGGGGGGGGGCAGAGAGGTATGTAAGCACAGATACATAGTGGGGGAACAAAGAGAATTATGGGTAGGCCCGAAATTAACTGCTCCCCCATATCGGTCTATAGCGACTTTTGCAAAATAATAAAAAAAAAGGAAGTCTGCCTTCTGTCGATAGTTCCGCGCGAATTCTCGAAACGTGCCCCCCAAGCGGCTCCGAATTTTGAATTCTTCGTTGAATAACCGTCTCGGTAACACAAGGGTTCCACTTTCGGCGTGTTTGTATTACAAATTTTCGACCAGATTTTAAAGGAAAATGCCGAATTTTCGGCGTTCGGATATATTCCACTTATAGTATTCCACGAAAAAACAGAAAGTAAGTGATATTAATATTTTGCATGATTCGTTGAGAATCGTTTAATGTTATTATGATAATTATTTACTGTAATATTGCTATAATGACTGTAATATTATACCTCTCATTTTTATATGGTCATATTAGTTTTGTTTGCAATAACATTAAATTGAATATTTTTTTTTTTACTTAGCAATTTATATATTTCAAATTTTATTATATGGTTTGTATTATATTATATTATATTATATGGTTTGTATTATACAAATTTTATTATATGGTAAATTATATTATATGGTTTATGAAATGGATGATGGCAATTAGGACTGAACAATAGCTTCTTGTCCACGGAGGACATTAACAAGGTGTGCTTAGATCACAACTTGCCCGAAATATTGACTGGTAAACAACTGTGTGGAGTGCGGTCCTCAGTAAAATTTGCTGACAGCAATGTATTCTTCGACCAACCAATTGGGCCGGAGTGTGAGTTGTTGTGGGAGTGTCAAAGTGAGAGTTCAGTGCATGTAAATGGAGGCTAGGGGCAGTTTTCAAGAATGATTTACATTGTTCCAATACTGTCACTAAAAGGAATGTTATAAGAATTGACACAAATCATATGAAAAAGATGAGAATAATTATGCGTGTGAATTAAGTCATAGATATAAATCGACATGCCATAAATTCTGAAGTTCATAGAGCCTGTGTTGTTTACTTTCATTATGTTCGTTAAGCCTGCAATAGGCCAAATTGTCACAAAGTTATGCATAGAAATATTTTTTGAAAAGGAAGTTTTAAAGTCGACTTTTCTCGCATTTTATCTAAATAATTACATTCATGTGTGAACATTGTCCATTTGGGGGAATGACAAGAATAATAGGGAGTATCATTTCACAAGAACAAGTTAGCTAATGTTTGAGAAATGGGAATCATTTGTATGTGTTAATCGCTCATAAGGTTCCTAAATTTAGTTTGGCATCAATGTGTATCAAAAAATTGCTCTCATGACTGAACAGACAAAAATGAAAATCTTTTCTTAAAAATTGAAGACTTATTCAATACCTGATACAAATATTAAGTAAATTTGTGCATATGATCTATCTTTGGGTTTTCATCTGCCGTCCATCTCGTAACTTGCTGTGCTTTTGGACATCAATATATCATCTGAAATACGTGAATTCAATTGAAACCTACTACCAAACACTGTGTTCTGAAATAAATCAAGTTGAAATAGATTCAGTTAAATGTTCGTTTTTTTAACTCATTGCCTTTTGCCAAATAGGAGATTACAGTTGTATCTTGTAATATGCATTAATATCCAATATTGCTTTTGCAAAGAAAGGAAAAAAGATGTTTATTTAAAGATAAATAATTCATCTTTAAACCTCTTTGTTTGTTTTTTTTGTTTACATGTTCACAATAATTTAGTACATTCAAATTCCTGGTCTCCAATTATGTTGCTAATCAAAAGAATTGACAAATAATGAATCAGTAATGGAGATAATTAAAAAAATATCCAAAACGGGCATGATGAATTTCACTTGCATACAGGTGATATGTACCGCCGTCGTCACGTAAAATGGGTATGGCCAATTTCTGAAGTCCCAGTACTTCTGCACATTCTGGCAGCACTGTACGGAGAACAACGCCATCTGCTTCTTTCGTAGTTAACTATTACAAAAGAACAATCTCAACCAACTGCCAACGACTGAGAAGCTAATAGGCCGGATTTCGCCCAATCAGCATATCTAGAATCAACGTTCCGTATGATAGGTGTGTTTATCCTAAGGGTTGAGAGTATTGGCGCAGAAGGCACAAGGGGCGGGAATGATCACATTACGTCATAGTGCAAGCCATTCGATGGCCTACATGAAATACATCAATAAAGATAATATTATACATTACGACATAAATATATTTAGCACATGCAATAGAATTAGTGGATTTGAAAAATGTTTAATTACATTTTTCACATGATCTAGATTTACTTGCGAAAAATCAATTGAATTAATTTTAATGCAAAACAACTTAAGTATATGAACGAATATTACGAATCCGGGTCGAAGAAATGAAATGTGGGAAGGCGGCTCCAGAATCGGGAAAATGTTTGGGGGTGGGAAGTATTGGCGAAAAAATAGTATTTAAGTATCCGGTTTTACTAAATTTAACATTTTTGCAACAATTAAACTAGGTATTTAGTAATAATTTAGCATCTCTTGTCAAAATTGTTATTTTGCAATATTCAATTCGGAGACAAATTGAGGACCCTCCCGGTCCGTACAGCACACGTTTCGAAATTGTTTATAAAATGTTTATTTGTTGCAAAATTGTTAATTCGAAATTTTTCGGTTCTGGGACATCAGGGAACTCTTCCGACTTCAGAATTGCAAAAATTGAACATTGTTTATAAATTTGCAAATATTGCAAATTTTTTTTTCTCTAAACTGTCTTTAAACGAAATGCAAAATTCCACAATCCGATCGGCGGTATCTCCTTTCATTATCGAGATACGAGTATGTAATTGTTTATAAGAAATTAGTTCGTCATGACAAGTCACATTTGTTTGAGAGTCAATCTTTTCGCAGTTACCTCACAAATCAGCCCTTCAAGTCGTTTTGCAAACGCAACGTACACTCTTTTTCCATCTGACCCTGTCACCACAATGCTATTTGAAACTACCTTCAGAATGTTAGTCGATTGAGGTCATTGCTTATCGAGTCAAAAGCATGGAAACTTAAGTTCTTACGAGTACAATTGTTCCCTAAATACGTAAATGCCAAGAAGGTCATCTTCGGAGATCGCACAAATTCTCCGAGCATATAAAAGAATCAGTCGTTTCAACTAGGAACCCGCTACACTATAATAGTCATAACATTCACAAATTCTTTAATTTATTATGTTCTTCAAATGCTCCCGTGTCTCTGGAAAGCAAACACCATACACTACCATTTCAACTAATAATAACCATTCTTAGAATGAATAAGTTTCTTTTTAAATTTGTTGCGCCTTCCTAACGCGTCTCCAAGCCCTTTTGGGGGCATTCGACGCTTAATATAATGCTCTTTGAAATATTTTTTTATTGTAGTCAGTCATTTACTTTAGTTCCTTCGGCCAGGGGCATGTTCATATCTCCTTTTAATCGTTTGTAGAAAATCATTTCAAATTATATTATTAGCAACGGAATTGTAGAGTTTTATTGAATTTGAAATGACTGTTTGGATTATTTGGGACTTAATGAACAAAATATAGCTACCTGAACTTGACGCTATGAAAAGTAAACGCAATATGCGACAAGTATCAGTATATTATCAATATTTGTGCAAATGTTATGAATACACCGAAGTTAACAGAATTTCTAAACTAACACATGTATTTAAAGGAATTCACAAATCAAATACATAGAGACCAAGTAAAAATAAAACTATACACAGTACTGAAGACTACAGAAAAATAACTAAAGTACTGGATGAAAAAGATATGGAATACCACAAATATCAAACAAAATAAAACAGAGTATTCCGTGTAGTACTTCGTTATATTCACTGTCTGTGAACAAAGAAGAAGTCAAAGATGAACGTAAATCTCAGGGCCTTCTTGTTCGTAACATACAGAAAGTGCGATATCGGGTATCCTAGAATATTTTAAACCACCCTTTTTCCACCTCCATATTATGGAGTTAGAACCACACAAAAACAACCAAGAAATTGAGAAGAAATAAAAGAGGTCACCTTCGTCAACATAATATGTTGACGAAGATGACCTCTTTTATTTCTTCTCAAAAGAACGTCACATCACCAAATCAGAACTTTCACAACAAAGAAATTTACAAAATTGACAAACTTTTGAATGCATGCATCAAATTTGAACCACAATATAAAAAGAAAACCCCAGTTCAATGCCATCGGTGCCAAAAATACGGTCAAACTACTGTAAAGTCACGCGTAGATGCGTAAAATGCGGCATTGAGTATTTACCAAATGAATGTCGAATGGATAAATCACAGTCGGCTACATGCATGTTGAGTTCACGAAACCAGCCAACAAATTACAAGGGTTGTCAAGTATACGAAAATTATATTAATAAACGAAACAGAGAAAAGTAAGATATCACCACCACTTAAAAATGAAACTTTAAAATTTTCGAAAATTCTGAGACTTAAACGAAAATTACATCTGGGCCATTCTCTTAAGGTTTTATTGTTCTATTTGTGAAAAAAAGCTTATTTTTAAGGACAATTTACGGAAAAAGTACTCATTTTTCAAACAATTTTAAATTATCTCTTTTAAAGAGCTGATTTTTATAACAGTTTCTGTTTATGGAAAGAATCTCTATCTTCAATTTAGTAGTTTTGAAATGTTTATATATAACAATTTTCGAAAATTCAGAGTTTACTGGAAATGAGACTAACACTCCTTTTTTTCCACCGAGAAGAAAATTTAAAGAAAAAATTGGAACTGGTTTTTTAGAAAAAAAATGCTTAAAATATGTAAAAACTGTCTAAATTTCACACAAAATTCGCGAGAAACACTCATATTTTTGATAAATTGTAGCACATGACCTTATTTCAAAATTTGTCTTTAAAGAACACTTTCCATGAAGAAAAAATCTCTAACTTCAATATTGTAGATCGAGGAATGCACCGAAAAATGTGAACATTTTAATTTTCGAAAAATTAGATATTTCAACGAAAATGTGACCTACGCTAATCACTTAAGCGTTCTTCACGCTGTCCGAGGTCGAAGTTACACCAAGATTTTTGGAGCCATTTTTGAGAAAATTTTGAAAATATAGTGGTTCTTCCTAACGAACTTCCAACTGAGATTTATGGACTGGAGAATGGTCCTGCTGAAAACGTATTAGACCGTCAGGATAAAGCACCCGTACGGAAGGGACCATAACATTTTCTAGGATGTGCACATATTCCCCGCCGGTGAATCCTCGGCCATGGGGGCCTTGGTCTATTCTGTGCAACATACCTAATCCGCGCGCGCTCATCCACCCCCAACACGCCACGGATACGCGACCGGAGCGGTAAGCCTCAGCCACATATTCCGCAATGTGTCGAGTGCCGGGTGGTCGAAAAACGCTTACCGAACCATCGTTAGCAGAAGAAAACACACACTCGTCTGAGAAGATAACATCTTCCCAATCACGATATATGTTATCCTCAGCAAACGCAAGGCGGTACAGTTTATGCTCATCTCTGAGCTTCTCCTCTTTTGCGGTGCGTCGAAAATTTAGTCCTGCCTCCTTCAAACGTCTCAGCACAGTTCTAGAGCTTCCAGGAAAAGAGACACTCCGTTGCAACTGCACGGCATTTGCGAAAGTTAGCGATCGAGCCTCGGAGACCAGGCGATCATACTCATCTGCAGTCGAAACCCCCCACAAACCCTCGTACGGTACTAGTTGTCTTCTGATCTCTTTAGTCTAGGTTAGGTTTTTGGTTTTGCATCACCCTCTTCCCAGCTGTGATCTAATGCTGGCTATTTTTACTTTCTCGTATACGTACTACGTATATACGGAGTAATATACGTAGTGAAGAGAAAGTTATGTTATGCTGCGCGCAAAAACGGCTCCAAAAGTTGAAAATTTTAGTAGTTTTCCTGCAGTAGTGCGTAAAATATTTGGAATTTTAAAAAATTATAAAAACAAGATTTTCTCAAAAATGGCTCCAAAATGTTTCTTTAAATTGTTGGTAGTGGTAGCGCCAAATATACCCTATGCGATGTCATAAACGCCATATTGCTCTAGTCCTTTATTTTTTTCACAAATTAAAATATGTAATTTGTTCGACTTATCTCCCACATCGGTAATATTTACATTATAGACGGTTTCTTCACATTATTATATATATGGGTACATGTGCTTCAAATAATGTCAAAGTTCCTCGAAAACTCAACAGTTTTCTATGTAAACGAGTTCAAAATTCCGCATTTTCAGAATCCCTAAAACGCAATTTTTTTTAAATGTCTCCAATTTTTTTTCTGCAAATTTTCCGACTCCATAGTGCTAATATATTATTAATTAGACGTAAAGTTAGTTTTTGTGTATTTATTTGTTTTTTTTAAGTACACAAATGTAATTTTTTCGAAATATCTCTCACTACCTGAATACGCACATTTCCATCAATTTGTATACATTATTGCATTTGTGAGTAGAAGTGGATCAAATGACTTCAAATGAAGTTCTTCGAAACCTCAATAGATTCCTGTAAAATAGAGCTTTAAATTTCGCATTTGCAATAACGTTTAACCTCATTTTCTTAGAAATTACTCTAAATGTTTCAATGAAAATTGTTATTAAGAACAAGGGTTTACTCTTCTTTGATATTCTTGAAGTATAATTTCGGTTCTAGTATTAAGAAAGCGAAAAGTTGAGAAAATGTCAAAAAAATGTATTTTCGGCGGCGATAGATGGCAGTTGGCGAGAGAATGAGGGAAGACGTAAAGCCAGTCCACACCAAGGAAAATAGAAAACTTAACTACGAGAAAGTCTGTACCATTCTGTAACACCTCTAGTTATCTTTAAACTCTTGAAGGTATAGTGGTAAATGTACCTTATAAGATGGCATAAACGCCATATTGCTCTATCCTTTTATTTTAAAAAATTACAAAAATGTAAAGTTTTTGACATGTTTGTTACATCGTTAATATTTACATTAGCGAAAATTTGTTTACATTATAATTATGAGTACATGTGCTTTAAATAATGTCATAAAATTTCTCGAAATAGATCAAATAGGAGAAAATAAATCTAATTAACAAAATTTATGAAATTTATTTTTCTTTTTTTTTTTTTTGATTTTGTTGGTTACCGAAATTTAAATTTGGACTGATATCTTTTATTTTCAACAAAACATTCAGAGAAACTAAGCAATTAATGGTGCCAACAATATTTAAACAAAGAGAAGAGCTTGAAAATATTTCCCTTCAACTTATTTCTAAAGAAAAACATAATTGCAAAAAACATTAAATAGCAATGACAATTATATATTATCCATGTAGTATTATATTTAGATATCTAAAGGTCTAAAGATCGCAATTGCATAGACATGAAGTGCACTTATTTGATCCATTCTTATAATATTTCATCTCCAGTTCAATGAGTATTTGATAACTGGTTCTGAAGTGAGTTATACAACCGTCATAAATTTACGAAAATGTGTAATACAATTATTGAAAGAATAAGAACATATTAATTATCTGAAAAAAATCTTCCTTTTGTTTAGTTTCATCAAATTTTGTAAACACTTTAACTCCCAAATCCATTTCTTCAAAAATAGTTTCAAATTTTTTTAAGTTTTTGGTAGGGATAGTACCAAATGCACCTTATCCGATGACATAAACGCCATATTGCTCTATTCTTTCGTTTTTTCAAATTTTTCAAAAATTAAATTATTTTGACTTGCCTCTCACGTCGGTAATATTTACATTACCAAGGATTTCCTCCCATTATTAGATATATACGAACATGTGTTTCAAATAATGTCAAATATAGTTTTTCAAAAACTCAACAGTTTTCTGTAAAAATGAGCTCAAAATTCTGCATGTTCAGAAACGCACAAATGCCATTTTCTCGAAAATGGCTCCAAATTTTTTCTTAAAATTTTTGCAATTGATAGTGCTAGTTGCACTGTTTAATATAACGTAAAGTTCTATTCAGTGTATTCATTTGTTTTTTCAAAAATTACACAAATGTAATTTTTTTAATACCATCGTTAATATAGACATTTATATCGATTTGTATACATTATTACATTTACGAGTATAAGTACTTTAAATCACTTCAAATTAACTTCTCTGAAAACTCAATAGATTCCTGTAAAAGAGAGCTTAAAATTTTGCATTTACGGAAAGACCTCAACGCCATTTTCTTAAAAACTAATCAAAATTTTTGAATGAATATTGGTATTTACGATAAGTTTTTAGCCTTCTTTAATATGCTTGAAATAATATTTTGGTTCTACTATTTGAAAACTGAAAAGTTGGGGAAATTTCGAAAAAATAATTTTGCTCTACGATAGGTGGCCACTGGCCAGAGAAAAGAGCAAGACATTAAAGCCAGAGCACACCAAGGAAATTAGAAAACACTACTACGAGAAAGTCTGTGCCATTCTGTAGCACCTCTAGTTTAACATTGTCCTCCTATCCTCCCTCCTTTCTTAAAATTTCATGGAATGTTCTCTTCTTTTGTTCTGTTGAATTGAAAATATTACTGGCATAATTTCAAAGTAATTAAATGAATTCAAGGGACTTAATGTCTTGAATATCTAGAATTTTACTCAAATGGCCTTCGTAATAGATCATTAGGCTTATTGTGATATAAGTATTATTGATGCTTATTGTTTGGTGGATAACGAAGGTGGGTGCGGGGGCGAAGTTATCCCGTCGGAAGCTTTCATTTTTAATGACGTCAAGTCTAATGTGATTTTCAAAGACTAATTTAGTTTGGAATTGTTGAGTACATAGTTTATACATCGTGGACTATCAAAAATGTAAAATGCCCTTCTTTTCATTGAAATGTCCTCTGTTTTTGGGTAAAATGTCCTGCGCTGGGGAAAAAAAATTCTGCTAACTCTGTAAAATAGTAACAATAACAAATACGCATTTTGCCAAACGTCCGGGCTCTACTGATTACACAACGTGTTAGAGGAAGTAATTTGCTGTATTCTCGTACACGAAGACGTTTTATCCTCTTTTTCCTTACCACGACCTGTTAATAAGAGTTTTCAGTATAAAATCCGTCGGCACACGGTTACAACACTTTCTCTTGTCACGAAGTATGATAAAGTAAAAATGTGTCACAGGCGCCAATAGTTAGTAGCTGGGATGAGGACGGGGAAAACGGAAAATCTAACTCACTACATGTATTAAGAGACTAACAAGTACGAAAATGTCTGTGTGATTTTTGGAGCAACAGTAGGTAAGTTAACCTTTGAATCTGAGAGAGAGGAAAGCAAAATACTCATAACAAGAAAAGCTGGAGCAATACCGAATTGCTGTGAGCTATAAACTGC
>BLKR01006941.1:0-46987 GCA_011170035.1 Teleogryllus occipitalis | reverse complement strand
ATTCTACTGCACCGCTGCTGGCCTCTGGCGGAATATATCAGGAACTCGTCTCTTAGCGACAGACGAACAATAACGACCGTGGTGCATCTACCAGTATATTATTTAAATTATTTCTTTTCCGTATTTGTGTTGTATTAATCTTTACCAAACTTTGCAAGGACACCGTCAAATCCTGAAGGAGAGCCTGTAAATATTTCGTATCCATTCATACACTCATTTTTGTGGAATCGACGTCGATTACACGTCGTTGAATTCACTTTTATTAGTAGAGATAACCCCACCCCGTCCGCATTTCTTCAATCCATCGTTCAAGAAAAGTTGCGCGAGTAGAACGTGTATATAGATTTCAACAATGGCGACTTTTCCGGCCGAGGCGAGCGCGCCGGTCGCCACCGAGGAGCGTGCGGAGCGCGCGGAGCGTGCGGGGCGCGCGGAGCGGCCGCTGAGCGACGGGGGCGCGTCCGCTGCGCAGCTGTCGTCAGCGGAGCTGGTGCTGCGCTGGCTGAGCGCCACCCCGCAGCAGCCCAACGACGAGTACGCGCGCGGCGCCGCCCGCCGCCGCTTCCGCGACTACGCCGCGCTCTCCAGGGACGAGAAGGTCGCGGAGCTCGAGCGCATCTACGGTAACGCTCCGCGCGCCGCGCCTCGACTTGGCGCGTAATACATACATTAATCAAATAAAGTAAAATATGTACTACTCGCGCAACTTTTCTTGAACGATGACCTTGCTTCCCCCTCCCTTGAGCAAGGAACAGTTGAAGGCAAAAGCTCGCAGCGAGCACTGATGACACATTCCATTCCATTAAAACTGTATTCGCGCGAAACAGAAGCTAGTCAAAACTAGTTTCTTTCATAGCCGAGAACTTCTGTTCAGCTTTATTACCACTATCTACAGAAATGGCTGAGGCAGGTCCAGGTCCGTCAAGGGATGCACCTAAAACTCCTAACTAGTGACCCTGCTGTTGCCTACCCAGAGCGATGACCTGGCCGCACGCGTAGCATGTTGACTTTAATTTTCCAGAGGTTAGTATTACTGTAACTACTCTAGTGGCCGACTTTGTAACTAATACCCCCATTCCGCCCGCTTTTCTTCTATCCATCGTTCAAGAAAAGTTGCGCGAGTAGTATGTATTGTGGCGTCATAACAGTCGCGCGGTACAAACTACTCGTTACGTGCGTTTCATGTATATGAAACGCACAAGGAAGTAGGTTGCGACAGCGGGCAGCGCTTGCTGAAGGGACGCCTTGCTGAACATAGTGTGTACATTTGGACGGGGAAAACCTGTGCTCAAGCAGGGCTGCGGGAGGCACCCCAGCGGAGCGGCCGTGACGTGGGTGGCCACGGGGGCAGGCTTGTAGACCCCGTCGACATTGCTGGCTGTGGAAACTCGGAGGCGGATACGGCTAGATGACGCAGTTCCGTCAGCCAGGCCAGAAAGTATATAAGCGGACCCCGGACAAAACTCCTTCTTCTGATTCTTGGGCTCGTCCGTACGACGTCGTCTGAGTTGTGCGCCGCGCGTGGCACTTCGATGTGTAGGCTACGGAGGCAGGGAGCTGAAGCCGGCATGCATTCGTCGAGGAATACTCGTATGCGCACGTAGAGGTAACGGTGCATCACACTGCAGGAGTTAGTATATTATCAGGCAAGCGGTTGTGGTGACCAGTTAAATGTTCCTTCTAGTAACGGGTCAGTTTATTCTGTTTATTGTAAATATTGTAAATTGTGTATTCAGGTGTCGGAGCATATCCGGAATAAAATTCACTATGTTACGAACTGTTCTCATCTGTGAATTCTTGCCCTGGCAATGACGCCACAGTATTTATTTGGCATTTTGGGTCCGTAGACGAACTTCGCCAGCTAGCTACCGGTGTCCCCCTTGCCTGGGCCTAGTTAAATTCCCGTGCTTGGGGGGGGGGGTAAGAGCAACATGAGGCGAACATGACGTATTCTCTTCACCGTAACTGACAAAATCCGCCTGCTTGAGCTTTTCTTCGTCATACAGCTACAGAAACTGGGACGATTTTAAAGGAAAGCTACAACTTAATTTTTCCCCGACCGGGAATCGAACTCGGGGACTACAGGACGTACGCTGCCCATGAGCCATCCCAGAGGCTATAAATAAAATATAAAAAATAAAATAAAACTAGGTGCATATCGTGGAATAACAACTATTTCGCACTCTGATCGGTAATTTTCCGTGGTTTCTCTGATCAACACCAGGGAAATGTGGGAGTAGCACCCTAACAAACGGGTCACGGAACGCGCGCGATCTTTCCTGCCTATTCCTTTCCTTGTCTTCACTCTTTAATTACACACACCTACACTTGTACACACACAACCGCACATGGCGAGAGCTTAGAACTTGTGCTGCCTGGAGCGTTGTCCTTCTGGAGGGAGATACCTGTTTGGGGGAAACCCCGCAAATCGACTGGTAGGTCAGCGCCGGATCTCGTATCCAGCGGGGAAAGACCGCCGCCACTTCCCCGAAATAAATCATGCACTACACTTATGGGACTAACGCACCCGGAAACATCAATCCACCCGATTTAGGCATTTATGCACAAAAGCTATGAGCGAAACGCGTGGAAAAAACTATTACCCTTGCGTTAATATTTTGATTGGAATGAATCTACGACAACAGCGGCGTATCACGGTCGAGGTTGCGAACTACGCCCCGATGTGCAAGTCCGCACAAACTATAAGCGAACCACGTGCAAAAAATGCGCTAACGTTTTGCTTCGAAGCACAAGTTCATTAGCAAGAAGTGATCATCGGCCCCCACTATCTGCTGTAGAAATTTGCAACATTTATTTTGAGATATGTGTATTGAAACATGCCCGATGTTGACTGGTGCCAATTTGAAACAAGCCCCGTCTTTCTATTTAAAAACAAGCCCCACTTGGAGCGACATTTTTGAAACATAATTATTACTGAGAAATTTGATTTGGGCGCCAGGAAAAAGGTTACACTTGAAACTTAATGATTCCTACGTAATTTAAATATCTCTCATTCCAAAATTATGTTGTGACAGCTCAGTTAATTGGGGTTCGAAGTTCATAATTGTTCCTAATTACTCTGCAACCAATTATTCAATCTGCCATCCCTACGGAGTAGCGAGGAATCTGAAAATCTTATTAAAATGCTGGATTACACGTAACGAACAATGATAATCAGCTTTCTTTCAACTTAACAAATTAGAATTTATTGTATTCATAATCAAAAATGAACTGATATTTGGTCATGACCAGTTTTCTCTATATTACAATAGTTATAAAACCTTGTTATTCATTCGTGGGTCTTCGCGCGCTCTTCACTTCTTCGTTCGATGGCGCCCCGTAGAACCTTCTCCGTCGACGCAGCAGAATCTTGCTTCTGGATAAAGTGCTCGCCTAATGTCCGTGATCTGGTTCCAAATTCTCCCGGCGATACTATTATAATCCGTGACTTCCCTCGCTTGTATTGAAATTCTGTTGCGTTCGCAGGGCGACGCGAGGAGTCCATGCAGCTGTTGCGCCCTCTCATTCGGCCACACACATCTCCGCAGCTCGCGCGTCGCCGGCCCGAGTGGAGGTCTTGAGTAGCATCATCACTAATGTGTTGTAATTTATTCCTTCCAAGAAAACCAATAAAAAATCTCGATAACAAAATGCTTTCCGAATCATTACCCCCACTATACTAGGGGATGGGCTCTTTCTCCCTTTTCTGGTTGATTCTCCAGATAACCGAGATGTTTGCGTGTGCTATTTTTTAAAATATTTGTGTGTGTGTCCATCGGCGTGGAAATTATCCCAGTGTTATATTTTAGGCCTGAAGTACGAATTAAAAACGTCAGCTGTGTACTGTAGATTTTTATATTTAACGTTCTTATTTAACGAAGACTGATGATTGAATGAATGATGGATAGTTGATAAACGATGATGAATGATGCGTAGTTGGTGGACTGAGAAAACAAATGTTCTGGGTCTCTCAGTTCATTAAATCCTCGAATGGTACCCCCATATAAATGAATTGAACTCATAATTACGCAATAAAAGTTCTTTAAAATATATACAACCTACGTAAAAGTTCATTAAGTAGATTTTGTGAATGTTCTTCATTCCCATCAGGAGTATAACCTAACGAGGATTCACATCGTAAAGTATCAACTTCATCTCTTAAGTCAAATAAGCAAATGCCGTCCACGTCATTCTTGAAATGCTTTCTTTCTTGAATTTCAAATACTACCATCACTATTTTTAGTGAAGTCAAAAAAAATAAATACAATACCAAGTTCGGATGAAGGCGCGACATCGTGCGCACACCTTCCACGTTGGCTGCCCGTACGAAAGTCATCATCTTCGAAAATGGCCTTCGTCGTACAGGTCGCCTTGCTTCGTGTCCTTGCATGTCGTCACTCGCCCGCTCGCGATCGGTGAACTGACACGACGGTCTGAGAGTCTCGGCTTCCCGGCCCACCCTCGGCGGGGGGCGATAGAGTATCGTATAGAATTTTACAGGATATCCTTTCAGCGATCGCACTCGAAAAAAGCGTCGTCTACAGCTCGCTTCAATATTATAGGACTCTGAATTAAAAAAAATCTTGGTAATAAAACGGTTTTTAATTAATGTGCTACATGCTGGAGGAGAGACAGCGTAAGAAAAAATGATGAATGAAAAGGGGTAAAGGGTTTTTTCATTGAGAGAGAGCGTTGTTAGCGCTTCATGTGGTGGTTTCGCACGCTCCCAGACCGCCTGGTGACGCACTCTGACTCAATCTCGGTACCACTGGGCTGCGCCACGCCGCGAGCGTCGCGCAGCGCTGGGGGTTGTCGGGGTCCATGCGCAGGTGGGCGGGGTGGGTCGACCTATTCATATCGCTCGGATAGGCGTATCTCTCCTCGAGCTCGCCGGCGGCTTCGATGTCCACCATTTCAGCACTCTATAATTTTAACACGCGTCTTCGAATAAAAACTTTGCGCACACTCACACGTTCGCTAAGAGAGGGTGCGCGCGTGCACATCGTCGACCGCGGGTAGTTTTTTAGTGTTCGATGTTGGTGCAAGAGGGCGCGCGGACAGAGTCCTCATCGCAGTGGATCGAAGCTCGACTTTACGAACAATTTCTTTTTCGCTTCGGAAGTAGATGGCGCAAGTGTCCGCTTTCCGAAACTTACACAGTGGGTCGAAACACGACTTTGGCGGTCAACATTTTTAAAAATGCCTCGATCACGTTGAAACTCGAGGACGCGACTCTCCGCGATGTGAAACCGTACACAGTGGGTCGAAACGCGACTTTGCCGGACAAATTGAACCAATATTAAAAAACGTTTTACGTATAAAACGACGCGATGAAACTTTGTGGTCGTCAGTCAGCCTCATGAACTCCCAGCAAGGAGACGTCTACTACGTCTCAGCAGTGGAGGAGGAGCGGCGGCAGCAGCAGGAAGAGGAGCACGACAACGACAAAGTATGACAACGTCGAAGAGGAGGAGAGTGCTGAAGAGGAGGAAGGGGAGGAAATAGAAAATTGCAATATACCTGAAAACGTTGCCACCAAAGCGTACGTGGACGAACGACTCGTCAAATCGCAGCGCAAGATTATGACAAAATATTGCAGGAGAACATCGATTTAAAATCTTCCTTAAAGAGCGGGATCGACAATCAATCCAAATGTCTCCGCCAATGGAAAGCCAACAGTCCCTTTAACGCGGATCTTTTTCGCATTTCGAATACGGCTTCTCCTATAGAAGAAATAGATGTTGCCAACAAAGTGGACGTCGACCACATCAAAGTCATCAAGACACAGCTAGAAACATTTCCGACTCTCCGGCGCAGCAAACTGGGAAACGTCAACGTAATGAAAACACGCTTCGTCAACATGGCGCTGCCCCTCAAAACGGACGACGGGGCCACCAAAATGGTATGTGGATGAGAAGATCAAAAAAGAAATCGATAATTTTCAAAAAAAAGAACAAACAAACGTGAATTAATTTTTTTCTGTAGAGTTTTTAAAAAATATGTTTCGTATGATGGATTTGATTTTTCAATACATACTTTAATCTGATTTTGTGCACGTGTTTTTATTTATCCCGTCACCTCCAGGCAGGGATTTTTCCTTTTTTCCCAGTCAGTCACTCAATCAGTCAGTCAATCAGTCAATGAATGCTGCTGCTGCGCCGGTGGCGCGCCCGCGCCCGTGTGTGTGTATGTGTATGTGTACCTGTATGTGTACGTGTATGTGTAGAGAGAGCACGCACGCACGTCCCGCGCGCGCCGCGCAAGTACCGTAAAAGCCACCAAAGAGTCGCTTTTCTCGGTCGTGTCACGGTAGCTCAGAGCAAGCCAGTGCGCCACCCCCCCCCACAGGAAACGTCACTCCCGGCGGTTCGAATCCGCTTAGCGCCAACTCATTTTTGAAGACCCCAACCACACGCACCAAGCACGCCTCCTTCCCGTTGACGCTCATAGAGCGCGCCACCGCCGCCAACGCCACCACACTTCACTGCCAGGGCGCACGCACAACACACACACCCACGGATGACGCAACACCCTCTGACGTCGTCCAAAACTCACGGTGATTTGGGACCAGGATGAGACGTCGCCGCTGATAAGTGACGGAGGCACATCCTGGTCCCAGATCACCGTATTCCTCCTACTATTGCGTCGACTAGTGTTTTGGCAAGAACAGCACGAACATGGATCTTTCTACTGCAGGCAGAAGTGTAGTCGAACACACGTGCGTCATTTGTGATTTATCGGTGAAGAGTTTTGTTTCGCGGCACTCTGAAGATAAGAAAAAATTATAAAGGGAGGATGGCCAGCACCGGAGATTACTATAACTACTACTTCGAAAACCTGTGTAAGGACATTTAATAGCCAACTTTTGAAACTAATGAATGGCTTACCGGCCACATATATTTTATTGCTTACCCAAACAATACTTGGGTTTTTCTAACGAGTCAGCTGAGGGTATTATCTCCAAGATGTATTATGGTGCGGCTTTTCGCGTCTTTCGGACAGATGCGATTTCTTCACTTTCTTGGATTTATAAGTACATGTGCTTTAAATCGTGCTCTCTGAATATGAATCAGTGAAATTGTCGCTGATTCAATCAGTGAGAGCAAAGTCACTGATATCTTCAGTCGAAATATGTAGTTTTGCTGACAATCAGTGAATACGTGAACCTTTTCAAAATGACCGCCAGCATTTCATTGGTTGTCAGTTGGCCGCGCCACTATACCCAGAGAGTATACTAATGACTATGCCGACTGGTCCAGTCATTCACGTGCTGTGTTGTGAATGTATGCAAAATCGCACGGCGGAGCCAGTGGAATAGAGGTTTCCTGCGAGAAAACTGACCTGTGTCTGAAGATTGTTTTAATTGCATTAGGTAAGTAGTTTTCGCTTTTCTGTGACTCGTCTTGTTGATAACTGTGAGACGTTTTATTTTATGAGCATTTGTCCATACTAAGAAATAGGTTATGAACACGTTGTTAATATCACGTATTTGTTTTTGTTATAAAATTGGGAACTTCTTATGTAACTTAAGAGTTTTAATGTAACTGTTTGGTGATACAGTGTGAAATATCTGACGTGCAATGGATAATTTCGTTTATGAAATTTGTAAAAAGTCCAAAATGCTCTCGATTACACCACAGCAGAGCCGGGCATGCCAGCAAACTAATAACTCATTCTTTGGTTTTTCCAATTTAGTTTGACACCAGTCCAGGAGTGAAGTTTTGAAGAAGTGTAAGAGAAAGTGCTGGAGCTAACTGGGGACTCTAACAATGTGAATATTTTGAAAGGTATTTTAATTTGCCAAAGACGGCTGTAATACTGATTTATTTTGATCAGTGTTCCTTGCTTTCCTTAGTCACTAAACACATTATATTTTACTCATTTACATGGCAAGGCTAGTTTGGCAGAGGAGTGGGAGTGCAGAAGGTACATCAAAGCCATTCCTGAGGTTCCCAATCCAGACCTCATAATAATTCTGCCAGTTAGTATGATCTTGTATGTAATCTGAAAATAAAGTAACCATTTTTTCCTTGCATAACTTCTTGACCTATCTTTTTTCTGTTTTAGGAGGGCTCTAATTTGCATCTGGAGGAATTGGAAAGGAAAAAACCTTCAAGAAAAATGTCCAGCAATATTTGATATGGGTGAAAGGATAGAAAAACTATTCGTGTTTTGTTCAGGGTGATGGTTGGTTTTAACATCTGCCCTTTTTTTAATAATAATAATAATAATAATAATAATAATAATAATAATAATAATAATAATAATAATAATAATAATAATAATAAAATATTCCTTCACCCATTGCAGCATTTGACTTACTGTTTAAATTAATATTTACAACAAATTTGGCATACTCAACATCATTAGCAATTTTTTTTCATTTTTAGCAGTATATAATGATTATATCCTTCAAATATTTAATTTGAAATAAAAACTCATTTGGGATTCTGTAATAAACCCCCCCTTCTGGGAAATGAACAATGCTTTTGCAATTGTTCAATTATCATAACCTTCTACCATTGGAGTTAGTTTTGTTATATCATAGAAATTTGATTCTTTGGTTCTGTGTCCGGTATTGACTTCATAAGATTTTCCCAATATCGAGGATGGCCCAATTCTCAATTCATCTAATTTCTTCCTATTCAGGTGATTTTCATGTTCTATGTACACAAGATCTCTCTTTTAATTCAATTTGTCTCCTGTGTAGGTTGAATATTTTTTTGTTGTCATTATGAAGTTTTATTGTATTCTTGAGTGCTATTTTCCTCTCTCTTTCTAAATCTTCAGCTGTGCATTTTATTTTTAATTCATGCGGTAGGATATTTATGGTTTTACCCTCTAGCAAGTATTTTGTTGAGAATTTTGTCACTGTATGCTCTGTCTCGTATTTCTCCACAGCTTTTTTCACAATAGTTGTCCATAGCAATAGAAGCCTCTTTGTTAGTTTCATTCATAATACATCTTATTTTATTCACTAAAGTCTGGTTTAATCTTTCATTGAGACCATTGGAGAAAGGCGCATCTATGGCAGTAAAAATCAATTTTATTTTTTTCTTTACTTTGAATTGTTTTAATTCTTTTGAATTTATTCCTGGATATTGATCCGTTAGTACCATCTGGACATAATGGTATTTTGTTACTTCCTCAGTTAGTTTTATGAAGTCATCAGCGTTTTGATTTTTTGATGTTAAAATATAAGCATATCTTGTGAAATGGTCGACCAGTTGGTGTAGGTATTTTTTTGTTGACCGGGATCCTCTATAACCTCCGATGGTATCTATAGAAACTATCTTGAATGGGTACATTGCTCAACCTAGGTGTGACATTAATCCATGTTATGATTTTCTTCATGATTTATTCTTTAAGTAGATGTCACAAGTTTCACAAATCTTCTCTATGTTTATGTTTATATTTTTCGCTGTAAAGAATGGTGTTACTTTATTTATCATCTGCGCTCTTCCCAGGTGACAATAAGTATTGTGTACATATTTTAGTAATATTTTACTAAATTCTTCTGATAATGAGAGTTTTTCTCTTCTTTGAAATTTTTATAATAAATTTAATTTTAGAATATTAGTTTTTTCTTATTGTTTTGTAGTTTTGTGCATCTTCTTTGATCCTTTTTTATGTCTTCTAATTTCACTAGGTTTACTATTTTTAATATGTCATCTGAATTTTCATCAGGCTCTAGAACTGGATGCCTGTTTAAACAGTCTGCCTCTTGGTTTAATTTTCTAGGATTATATTTAACTTTAAAATTGTATTGGGACAGATAGTATGTCAAATCACCCAGTTCTTAATCTGTTATTGCTTTTATATTTAAATTTTTTAAAGGTTTATGATTGGAGTGTACCAAAAATTCTCTTCCAAGTAGCCAATGTTGCCAATATATCACAACCTTTTTTATTGCCAAGCACTCAAGGTAAATTGCTTTTTTTTCCTTTTGAGCTTCACTCACTTTTTCGAAAAATATGCCACTGGCTTATTATCCCCATTTTTGTCCTTGGTTTAGTACAGCTCCGATTTCTTTTATGCGTGCGTTCTTTTTCCAATTGTTCCATTCTGATTCTACTGTATTTTTCAAAATCATACTTGAGTACCAATCTGCGCTTGCATTGTCAAGGGAAAATTTTAGAATTTCTCTTCCACAAAACAGCGTTCACACTCTTTTTCAAACTTGTTTATCCATTGGCATGCGTTTGAGTTTCTTCCATTAAATATCTATCTATATTTTAAAAAAAATAAAGCATTCTGCCATGGCTTCGTTTGGAGCTTCTACTGAATTGATTGTAATATTTTTTCCTTTAAATGAAAGAATGTGATCCCTAGATGTGTTATCAGGGATTGTGTTGATTCACCAACATTTACGGTGTAAATTAATTAATTAATTAAATCATTCTTTAATACTACGCTTATCAGTAGTCAATTGTTTTCTTCCAAAATGCTGTTTCAAAATCGATTATATGAAACGCTAGATGTGAGTCCAAGTTGCTTGATGTTTTGTTTTGATTGTTGAGATTTGTTTACAATTCGTCACGGTTTTGTTTCAGTGTAATAATTGCATTGTGGCTTTGACAGTTTGCATGTATTTGCTTTTGTGATGTATTTTTTAGAGAACATTCGGACAGTGGGTTTTGCTCAGTTGTACTGAAGTAGTGAAGTTGTTCACAGGTTATGTCGAATTCCGAATAGTTGTCCACGCGCCCCCAAAGAAACAAACGTACACTGGACGCAGAGAATGAGAAAGTCAGCGCAGAAAATGTCAGTTTTGTTCTGCTTTGTACTTCCCATGCGAGAGAAATTCTGCAAACGTGTTTACTGTGTTGCTTAAATTGGAAAGTAAGTTTACCTTCAAGCAATATGCCAGAAGTAATCAAATGACACATCAAAAAACTTTAGAAATAATATTGATGGACAACATAACCTCCAAATCAACATTGTAAATAAATAAACATTTTTATGTAAAATCTATTGATAATAATTAATTTAATTACAGCAATTCAATATCCGTCAGTATAATTGTGCTCTTTCTTTTGTGTCATATCGTGTATTATTGGAATATGTGGGCCATTTTGCATTGCCACCTGGTCATGGACCATACGTGTTCAAAATTTTGGGAACTACACATCACAGAATTTCTTCGTTATAACCCGAAGATCCAAACAATGCAACATATTGTGAACATTAGTCTGGGCAGAGTATTTTACATTTATCTAAGATCTCACCGTCAAATTTTGACGGGTTCTCACTAGTATTGATAATAAAATCATTGACAATTTTTCTCAAATTTTTTACTTCAGAAATTTGTTGCTTATCTTCTAAAACTTTCTTTAAGTTTCTCAATTGTTTCATCTGAGGTACTCGGGTAGATTTTTCAACTTTTTCCTCTGTAATCTCTTCTATGTAGTAGTTGTAAAATTGCAAATTTTCCTCTTCATCCAAATATACTTTAGATAGATTTTCTGATAAAGAAATCCAGACTTTGATGTCTCTTTTTTTAAAGTATTTCTTACCTTACCAAATATTTGTGTTGTAATTAGCTCCTTGTGAAGATTTGTGTTTTGGAGTTCATCTGGTAAGCCATTTAAAGTTTTTACCTCAAGTGAATTAATAGCTTAGAATTTGCGCTTCTTGACACATGCCATCATTCATCAATTGTGTTCCTGTCTCTGAAATCAGTGGCCAGTGTGCCTCCATTGCGGTGTCAGGTATCAGTCATTTGTTCGGTAGCATGGCAGATTCAAATTTTTAGGAAACGACACACAATAGTCTTTGTTTTCTTTATACACATATATATGTGTATATATACATGTGTATACATATATATATATACACATATATATGTGTATATATACATGTGTATACATATATATGTACATAGAAACAAAGGCATGCAGTGCTGTTAACATTTCCAATTTTAAGCTTGGCAATGCTGCCGATTTTAATTATGAAAATTATAATTAGCAGAGGAAGCTGATTAAGTTGCCCTAAAACTTGCCAAATACTTGTAATAATATCAAATGTTTATTTGTATTTTTACTTTAAAAATTTTGACATTTAATGTTCTCTATTTATTTTTATTGTAAAATTCACATAAAAATCCATTGAAATGTATTTATACACATTTAAATTATAAGAGGATTATAATTCTTTCACTACTTTCTTCCCAACTTTCTTTTCATAATTTGTTGTATTGTCAACAAAATGTCAATAATATGTACATAAAATAAAGAGTGTTAACTGCAGGCCAATTTTTCTCCGTAGTGAGTTTTGAAAAGTTCCTGAACATGGTTTTCTTCTGTTGTATGTTTTTCATTGGTTTAAATAAAGACTTGTATTCACCTATCTCACTTAAAAAGGCAGTATCTCCGCAACGCGCCAGCTGTGTAGTTGCTCAACCAAAAAGCTCTATCTTCCCCGTGTTAAATCGAAGGACTAAGGAGTAAAAACAATAACTTCATTAATAGAACCAAGAGCGTAGTGCAATTCCTGACAAGGCACCAGACACCGGAGAGAGCGCCATTTGGACGCCCTTTCGTTTCAAAATGATTTCATATACATCGCTATTGCTGCAAAATCTTCAATAATGAATGTTTTAAAAGGAAAATGTATATTCCTAAGATATAATGAGATCTTTTTCATTTTCTGGGGGTTGTGCAACCTAAGCGCGAGCCGCCACTGCTGGGATAGCAATGCGATATTTCACTGATTCAAGCGGTGAAGTTTCACTGATTCAAAAAGTGGTCCCGATTTTCACTGATTCATTCAGTTCAGTTCACTGATTGTCGGTGGTCGGATTTTAACTACCACAATCAGTGAATAGTCACTGTCAATCAGTGGCTTTTCACTGATTCAAATTGAGGGAAGTGTATTTGCGATATTGCGGAACAAATTGAAGAGACCAGGGACCAGATCCACGCGGCAGTAGAGGGCGCGGTCGACGAAAACGGAATAGATGCTAGTGAAGCTATTGAAATGTTAGTCAATGAATATAAAGATGTTTTTGGAAGTTCAAGGGAGCCGGTAAAGGGATATCAATTTAAAATTGAATTGATGGATGAGGAACCTTTTAATCTGAAACAATATCCCATCCCCCATGTATATAAAAGCGAAGTACGTAAACAAATAAACACGATGCTTGAGGATGGTATAATAAAAAAATCGATGACACCGTATGTAAGCCCAATAGTGATAGTTCGTAAGAAAGACAATAAGATCAGATTTTGTGTGGATGCTAGGAAACTCAATAGCAAGACCATCGCTCGTCATGAAAAACAGCCGAAATTAGATGAAATGATGTGGAAGGTAAAAGGAGCTCGGATATTCACGGGACTGGATTTTACTGCGTCGTACTGGCAAATTGGACTACACCCAGAATCGCAAAAATTTGTCAGTTTTTCATTTGAAGGCAATACGTATAGTTTTCAGAGGATGGCCTTTGGATTAAAGAAGAGTGGCGCAGCTTTAATCAGTTATTTGGACGATGTAATACCGGATGAGCTAAAGGAAACTACTCTCATGTACGTCGACGATATTGTGTTATTCTCTACCAATATGTTTGAACATTTAAAGAAGTTGAAAAAACTGTTCGAAATCTTTCGGAAGTATAATTTAAAATTAAATATTGGAAAATGCCAATTCGGGAGGAGGAATATAAAATTTATGGGGCACGTCATATCGGATCAAGGAATGTCGATGCAAGATAAAAAGAAAGAATTGATTAAGAATTCTCCGCGACCTCGGAATGTAAGGGAAGTTAGAAGATTGATTGGGGTGTGCAATTATTATTCCCGGTTTTGCAAAGGTTATTCAGAAATAATACACCCAATAATAGAATTGCTAAAGAAGGGGAGGAAATGGGCGTGGGATGCAAAATGTCAAGAGGCGTTTAAAAAATTAAAAGAACTATTTGAGAAGACATTTTTGATCAGCTATCCGGATTTCGACAAAAGAATGTATCTACAAGTGGATAAGAAGCTATTTTATAAATTTTTCCCGTTGTATAAAGGACCGTACCGAATTTGTAAAGTATTAAGCAAGAATGCCGCGATTTTGAATGATGAAAATGGACGACAAATGGGAACATATAACTACAGGAACATGAAGCCGTATATGAGGGACGACACGCATGATTAAATATTCTGGTCATGACAGAGATTTGTAAATAGTTGTAAATATTAGGTGTAATAGTTTTTCTTTTGTTATTGTTTTGTTATTATGTGTATTTTGTCAGTTTGTGTAGGGAGTTTAATTTAATGTGTATGTGTATTCAATGAAGTTAATGGGGAGCAAATATTAGGCAGATACGGTTGTTAGAATACCTGGTGAAATGGTTATTGTTGGCACATTCCGAAAGGAAAATGTAAATAGTTTTAAGGCAGCAAGAAACAAGACCTAGTGCAGTGCAAAGTGTAAAGTGTTAATGTTGTTTAGTGTGAAGAAGCAAGAAGAAAGTGTTCAGTTTTAGTCTTGTCATTTAGTTAGGTTGTAGCAAACCAAATGACGCTTGGAGAGGGGAAGCTGTGACATACCGATATGTCACATGAATATAAACTAACATTTATTTGAAGACAATATGGTGGAATATGCATTAAGAAGTTTAGACGATCGAAAGGTCAGCTACATCAAAATATAACGAACGCATGGATTGGCTGGGTGAGAGAAGGACGGTCAAATGTTATGAAAAAAAGAAGAAGGTAGTTTAATACGAAGCTTCGAGGGGTGAATCATGCAGGAAGATTTCAGTCTGACCGGCATCGCGTGTCTGAACGGATCGTAGGTTGTGAGAGGGAGCGAGTGTAATGCAGATAGTCAGAGTCGGGTTTTTCAGATCGTGAAAGTTTAAGGACAGTAAATGATATTGCAGATATTGCATGTGGAAGTAATATTGACGCATAAATTGGGACTTTGTCGGGAGTGGTAATCGAGTTATAGGTTTCGGGACTATGTCATAGGACGTAATCGGAACTGATAATTTTGATAGTTTGACACCATCTTGGATAGGAGCAGAAGAGGATTTCTTGGAACTTTGGACTACGGCAAGCTCGCAAGATATTTCGACTGAGAAGTCTTCGAGGGACATCAACAGAAGAATAGATAAGTTAACCGCGGTATAAAACTCTAAATTCAAAGATATCTTGATCAAAGGCCTAACATCAAAATCATTTATTAAATTCACTATATTGTTTGCAAAAAGGTAACAATAAACTTTGTTAAAATTTGTTCTTTAGAAAAGAAAGTGATCTTTCATTTAGTCAATCCAAACAGTAATGAACTAGGAATTAGAATCATTCTATTTCAGATTCCCAGCAGCGCTGTATAGTCTGCGGATCCTATAATCCATTATGAAGGTAATAAGGATTATAATATATCGTGACCCATTGACCCAGCAAGCCGGACGCTAAGATCTTTGCGAGAAATTAATGTAGAGAGAAAATTTGTATATCTCAATATTTTTGAAAACTTGTAAAAGATCTTCTTTCAAAATCTGTCTTTAAAGAATAAATTTTATTAAGGGATATAGCTTTGTATTGTAGTTGTAAGAAAACGTGAAACAAAAATTTCATATTTGGGAACATTTTTTAAATCAGGGATTCAAATAACAATGAGACCTACGCCATTCTTTTGATTGCTCTTTATAATTTCCGACAAAATTTAATACAAATTTTTTAGTCGTTTTTGAGAAAATTTTAAAAATTTTGTTGAGTCTTCTTGGAAAAACAAAATGTATCCTGATGAAACTCACAATGCCTTCAATCCCGTTCTGATCAATCTGGAAATAGCAAGTTTGGAGAAAATTATCTTAACAGATTTTTTCTAGATTAACCACAAACACACAGACAAATGGAAAGTTGGATGGACGGACAGACGAAAAATGATTCGGTATCAAAGAGCCATAAAATATGGATTTTAACAACAGATCGTGATAAATGTCGTAGTTTAATATTTGAAGAAAAATTTACCTAATATTTCGTTTCTTTTCGTTACCAGCAATAAAAGTTTTTATGCCGAAAATTTCCCTTTTCGGCACGAAATTACTTTACTTTCCCTTCTTACAAAGTAATACAAGGACGTACATGTATTTATACACTGCTGATTTCACATAATTTATTCAGCACTTAATGTCACGCAAATCAATAACAATATTCACATATACAAATCTGACGCATATACAAATCTGGAGTAAATGACCTTTCTAGGTTACAAACAAGTCATTGCAAATTAAACCATCTTCATTTAATAACAAAATCATCTCTCCCCAGAAGGGAAAAGTGAAATACCTCTCTAAACCTCCATCACTTTTTCAATGTATGTTCAGGATATAAGAGTCAAAGAGAATTATGAAGCAATACTTCATTCTAAAAGAAGACTAAAAAAATAATTCAATTTGGCAAAGCCATCAATATATTTTTGGACATTTAATTCCAATGGATACATGCAAATTGTCCCTATTGTTTTGAATTATTACTATTATAAGATATGGCAATTTATACTGGTGTATTTTTCTACTGATTATTTGTAACTCAAATAGTCGTTAACAACCACGTTGTTGATTGGTCTAAAAACAAGCTACAAAAACAAATAATAGACGAATATACGCCTCTTTTTAAAAGTCAACTGTCTGCTGAATTCAGCTTACGTAAATAGTTTCAGGTGTATCTCTGAAAGACGCGTAATTGTTTATCTTAGAGGCTAGTTATGCAGTTTGTGTTTGAGGAACATCTTAATAAATTTTACAGCGAGAAAGCAGTCTTACATTCTCGAGTTCTTTGTGTCGAAATGAATTTTATCAGTTTCATGTCTGGTTTCTGGCAAATATCACAATAACTTCCAACACGTGCATTGGTAAATGGAAAAATGTACACTCAATAATTTTGCAAGAATTTATCTCTTTATTAGAATGGTGTTGGTTTATGTGGAAGAAACAATTGAAATTTTTTTGTATTATCGCAAATACAAAATCCTTTATTTTCCATTAACTTGTCGAACAAATGAAGTATCGTTATGAAGGGAAACATACATATGCTTTCATTTACAAAAAAAAAACTGTTGTATGCCTGCATAGTAAATTGCATTTTTAACTCAGTTCACATCATGCTAAATGTCACAAAAATCATTCATTAGATGACTCATTTTCGTGTATTCTTATAAACTTTAAGTGTAACTAGTGGAAAACTAACAAAAATGACAGGGCAAAATAAAACTTGCACTGCAATACCTCATTACAACGAATAGTACAATACAATTTTATTAATACCTAATTTATGTTTTTTTTCATTTAAAAAATTCGTGTATTATCATTTTATCATCTTCGTCCCATTTTCAGCGAATTTTTTTTTGAAAAATGAAAAAAATTATATTGCAAAACTAAAACCTGATTATAGAGATTTTTTCCTTAATGAAATATGTTCTTTAAAATTTGAAATGTAAAAAACTCTTCGAATTTTATTTAAATTAGTTGTAATACAAATGATTAACTTTTAAAGCGTCGGGACGGTTGATTCTCGACGTGCGGTTGCTGGCTAATCTACAGTCTTATTTCTAAGAGCATGAGTTCGAATTTCGGAGCGCAGAAAAAATTTTTGTTGGACACACTTTTGAAGCTTTATGTAGAATTCCAATTCGGCATAGTGGTTAGAAATAATGAGACAAATTGTCATGTTGCAGTCCAACTAGGTTTAATGTAACTTCTTAATATGTATTTAGTCGAACGTGACAATGCCTCTTCAATTTAGCTTTTATAGCTTTCTTCCCAACACAAACATTGTATATCCCTGGCAGGACTGGTTCTGGGATACTTAATCCTTCAGCCTTCACAGATCTAGAGTTTCATATTTTAAAAATCTTCAATCGCCAGATATTGCCTTACAGAAGTTTTAACATTTAAACGTATGTACAAATACACTCTTAGAGAAAAGAAAAGTTGCATCCAGAAGGACATTGACAAATAGAGTGTAATGTAAGATGAAGGAAGAGGCTATTGAAATTATTGCACATTCAGTTCATAGTGCATAATATTTATTGCACAATGAATTGAACAATGCGATTCTCAATAGGTCGTGCGACCTCCGCTATTTCGCATACAGTGAGCGAGGCGTAATGGCAGTCTCTCGTAAATCTGTCGGATAATATCTTGCGATAGCCTGGCCTCTTGAATGGACCGTACCCACCCTCCTGAATGGACGCAGATAGTTCCAGAATATTGCGCATGTGAGGAGTGTTATATAGGGAGCATCCCATTGCATCTCACACGTGCTCGCTAGGGGAGAGATCTGGGGATGCTGCGGGGCCATGAAATGTTGCAAGTGGCTTGCAGACACTCCAAGCAATGGCTTCTGTGTATGTGTTGTCCTGTTGGAAAATTTCCCCAGGGAGTGAGTCCAAGAATGGTCGAGCAACTTGCTGCAGGATCTCCTCCGCATAGCGGCGTGCTGTTAAGGTACCTTCGATAAACACTATAGGTGACTTGGCGTTATAGGCAATCGCACCCCACACCATGACACCATACCGGGAGCGGTAGCTCAGTGCATCAGCTGATGTCACTGCAGCGCCTCTGACCGGGAGGTCCTAGGTTCGAGTCCTAGGTCGAATTCAGTCACTGTCTAGAGGAGAATTCTAACGGGCGCCTGCTCTGATGGGTAGTTTTCCGTGGTTTCTCCGATCAACACCAGGCGAATGCCGGAGCAGTACTCTACCAAACGGGCCACGGACCGCACGCGATCTTTCCTTCCTCTTTCTTGCCCTATCCTTTCCCCTTACACACACACACTTACGCTAACATGCACTACACTACCACATATTCCGGGAGACAGGTCGGAAGCTTAGAGCTTGTCCCGGCTGGGGCGGTGCCCCGCTGGTGGGAGAGTCTTGGTTAGGGGGAAACCCCACTAGCCGACGGTAGGTCGGCGCCGGATCTCGCCATCCAGCGGGGGAAGATCACCGCCATCTCCCGAGAAAAAAACATGCACTACACTAACAGGACTAGTGACCAGAGCAGTTGACGCGCCCAGAAACATGAAAAAATCAATCAATCAATCAATCAACCATGACACCACGTCTTCGAGCCGTCACGTTCACCAGGGTGCCTTCACACATGGATTCTCTGCTCATCGCTGGCCAGGCAGAAGCAACATCCATCACTAAACGCCACACTCTGCCACTCTGCGCCCGTCCACGCCTCCCGGATGGTATCATGCAAACCTTTTCTGCTGTTGGTGAACCGTTAAGCAGAGTCACGTGCCCAGCCTCACGGGATATCTCCTGGATGCGACACTATGCCAACCTTTGCTGCCGTTGGTGAACCGTTAAGGGAAACCGTCTGCACGGCCGGCGTGAGCGTAATAACACGTCATTGTGACGTCTGGCAATGGTGCAGCGGCAACCGGGATGTCTCATTGTGGGTTGTTCTGCGCGCAGAAAGTCCGCAAGCGACAATATTGGCTCAGTCACAACCTATCGGACAGTCCTCCTCGTCTCCCTTAGTGTGATCTAATGGGGCTTTCCAGACCCTTCCCGTCGATGGCGCGCACGTTCTAGTTGCCACTGCTGCCAACATGGTCACATCCAAACGGTCCAAATTCTGCGCAAAGCGTCGAAATGACCAACCAGTTTCATGGAGTCCCACAATGCCGCACCTGTCGAACGCATTCAGCTGCTGGTAGTTCTTCCGCAACCCCCTCTGCGGCATATTCAACATCTGACGATGCTACCACTGCAGTTTCACGGGCGAGTGCGACTGTTCGCCACCAAAAAACGCCATTTTGTAGACGGGCAAATGGGTCGACGCGCGCGCGCTCTGCGAACGCACGTTGTGCGATCAGGCGTGGAAATGAAATCAGTGAGTTGCCTTCCGATGTGCAACCGACTAACTAAGTTTGAAACAATTCGGTCGCTTCCTTCTAGGTACAACTCTTTCTTGTCTAACAGTGTATAATCCCGTCGAATTGTATGCCATTATATGTATCCCATCGAATCTTATGTGTAATTTGTTCCAACATAACGAGTTTGGCTACTTCACAAGGGCTAGTCCAACCCTTGTGAAGTGTCCTAAACCCCACCCCTCTCCTTATTGCTTCCCCATTCTGGCCGCAGGGTACTGACGCAGGAGCGCGTGGTGGGAGGTGCGTACGCGGAGATGCTATCTGGGGGTCCTCTTGGAAAACACACTGCGATGATATGTGACGGACATAATAAAAATAAACAGTAACGTAGGATTAATCCAAATATTAAAATTAAAGTAACGGAGGATTACTCCAAAAAGGGCTCAACACCCAACAATGGGTTAGAAGACGCGTTGTGTCGTGATTTGACGCAACAAATGTGTAACAAAATACCTACATTTAACATAAAATTATGTAGGGTTATCGGGAGGAACCTCTAAGTAACGTTATTTTTCATCAATATATAGGTTTGGACAATGTGAGAAAAACGAAATATTGAATGTAAATTGATGTCTAAAGCCGGGATTGAGCGCGGCGCGAGCTTCCGACCCAGCCGTCCAAGAGCGATTGATCGCTCCTCATCCGCCCTCTCAATGAAACAAAACCGAATTACTTGTCCAAAACATTACGGAATTTTACCGCCAGATATAGCTTCAATAGCATCACATATTATAGAGACAATGTTAAGTTTTAATATTTTGTTGTTTGTGGACGCGTTAAGTCAGAGAAAATATTTTGGATAGCATATTCTTAAATCATATATAATAATCTCTAAATCATATCTAAATAATATCTTAGAGGGATCGATATCTTTGGGATCTAACGGGCTGCGGCCCAACAGTCTGCAAACGCGCCTCCTCGCTATCAAAACAATATGCAAAAATCATGATTCTATCTTGCTTCCATTGCGGAACTTTACGTTACAATTTTGGAGAAACAGGCAATTATGTTTTAGTTTTTAATTTATTTCTCATTACTAGTTAATAGTAGGTTAATTTAAAATATATGTAATATTTGTCAGAAACTTCAAAATATGAAATCTGTTAGTCATTTTCAAAGTTCAAAGTCAAAAATCCGTTATTGTAATGTGTATTTTGGTCGATTTCGAAGTTCGAATAAACTATCAATGTGTACTTGTAATGAATACGTTGATTGTCGTGTTAGTCATATAACATGAAATACACCATCTAACATTGTAAGGATGTACTTACGGAAGTACTTCAGATTTGTTTTTCAAAATATCTAAATATTTTCAGAGCATAATTGCTTGACGGATGTCAAGAAATATCTTCTCTTATTTCACAGTAATCCCAATTTCATAATTTGGTTTGTTGCATATAAGTACTTATGTTGAAACATGAAAGGTGCATTTTATGCAAACTGTTTAAACATAAAATTCATTAAAAATTTTAGTTTTTAAATACGTTAAAAAATAATAGAAATTAAAAAATAAAAGTTCAAAGTATTTAGTTGCAATATAGATATTTAGTAAATATAACATGTTAGTATTTTTTACTTTAAAAAATGTTTGGTTTTATTCTGTTAAAAGAATATTTCCAGGCATAGAAATAAAAAGAGTGAACATTGATTCTGCATTGGCCTGACTTAATAAAATGTAGTTCGAAAATTAGCATTTTAAGTTTCAATGCCATGTTCTACGTGCAATATTGGAATATTCTGGGGTTATCGGGTTTAGCAACAATTGAATTGAATTTGCCTTATTTTACGTGGCGAGACTCAGGCCATGAGGCCTGCTCCTCCGTCTGACCACGCAAATTTCGCTACACTCCTTTCACCAACCATGGGAGACAGAAGGTATTACTTGGGCGACAAAACAGGCGATTTGAATTTTGCTCAGAGGCATCATTTAGGCTTGATCTTTTACATGCAGTAAATGTACTAACATGGGTCAGCCGGCTTTACTTCCCCTCCGAAGGAAGGCGTACGAAGGATTTTTTCGCCCTTAAAAATCCACGGCTTCGATCGGGTTTGAACACGCAAACTTGGGTATAGTAGTCCAATACGCTAACCGTTACACCATCGCCGTCGCTAATGGCATATTGTTACGCGACAAATGTCAAAATATGACTAATTTAGACACCATATACAGGAAAAATACATAATAGTAATCTCTCTTTGATGAGGATCTTACACAATATGATACAAAATTTATTTATAAATATTCTCGGTCATAACCTGATTAGCTATGCTCATTGGAAATCATTTATACACGCCTGTTTTTAATTTAAGAGCAGCAAACGCGTCAAGCATACTACATTGTTGTCCCGGAAGAAATTTCTTATCAACCACTATCCCTTACCTTCCATTTCACCACTCACTTCTACAGTCACTTTTTACTTCTCCGGTTAAAATGTTCTTTAGTTCTCATATTTCCTCGCTCTTCTTAATACTGTGAAAATTGCGACCTCTTTGCGAAAGTGATGTGTGACGTTTTGTAGACATCGAGTCTCAGGAAGTAAAAAGTCTGCTCACAGGTTCTTTTGAAGTAAAATTCCAAAATTCTGTAAGGTTTCGGCCGGCGGACGGTCACAACGATATCGTGTAATATCCCTAAAGCACGAGAGATCCTTTCATGTGTGTGCCCGGCACAAGGGACAGAAGACCACGGCAAATACCCGGTATTCGTTCCTCGCAAAGAAAGAGGCTTTGGAGCCGGTCCGAGAGACTTGTGGTAAACCACCACCAGCGCCTGCGCTAAGCCGTGTTATTAAACTGGGTTTTGCTGTTTCGCTTGTAGACTCCCCTTTCCTCGGTCTCTTTCTCTCTTCGTTTCCCTTCCTCTCGCTATTCCGGCTCAATTTATACGTTTCTCACTCCAACTTCTCACTCATATAACTGCACTGCTTCTTTTCTATTGCTACTTTCTTCTCTAGTTGCCACAGCTTCCTTCCTCTCCCTGAGAGTTGGTTTTCTTTCTACCTCTAATCTTTCTCATCTTTTTGAATTGTTTTTTCTCGTTCCTTTCATCTCTCTTTCTGGTGGCGATTCTCTCCTCTTCCTACAACTACTGCCTCTATTCTCCACCTCTTTCAATCCCTACTTCTGCGACCGATCTCTCATTTCACGTCCCAACAATTCAGCCATCTCTACTTATCATCTTCTCCTCAGTTTCTTGATTTTTTCTTTCCCACTCTCGCTTTCATTCCCTTTTTTCCTTTTCTCTTTGCTCCTTTTCACTCCTAGGAACGGGAGACTTGTGGTAAACCACTACCAGCGCCTACGCTAAGCCGTGTTATTAAACTGGGTTTTGCTGTTTCGCTTGTAGACTCCCCTTTCCTCGGTCTCTTTCTCTCTTCGTTTCCCTTCCTCTCGCTATTCCGGCTCAATTTATACGTTTCTCACTCCAACTTCTCACTCATATAACTGCACTGCTTCTTTTCTATTGCTACTTTCTTCTCTAGTTGCCACAGCTTCCTTCCTCTCCCTGAGAGTTGGTTTTCTTTCTACCTCTAATCTTTCTCATCTTTTTGAATTGTTTTTTCTCGTTCATTTCATCTCTCTTTCTGGTGGCGATTCTCTCCTCTTCCTACAACTACTGCCTCTATTCTCCGCCTCTTTCAATCCCTACTTCTATGTCCGGTCTCTCATTTCTTGTCCCAGCAATTCAGCCATCTCTACCTATCATCTTCTCCTCAGTTTATTGATTTTTCTTTCTCACACTCCCCTTCATTCCCTTTTTTTCTTTTCTCTCTCTTCCTTTTCACTCCCAGAAACGGGGGACTTGTGTAATAACCACGTGCCTGCAGGAAGTTCTATTACTAAACTGGGCGTTGCTGCTTCGCTCGTAGACAGTTATCTTGCAGGTTCTGTTTCTCTCTTGTCGGTTCCATTCTCTCTCCTCACCCGATTGATCTATGCGTTTTCCCACTATAAAATGTTTTTCTGATCTGTCTATTCCACTACATTCACTGTTTTGTTCTCTCTCTTCAGCTGCAGTTTTATTCCACTCTTCTTTTCGACCGTCATTTCTCTCTTATTCTCCCCCAATCTTCCATTTCTCCTTTCCTCATCCTTCTTATTTCTTTTCTTTCTTCGATTGATGTTCATATTTTTCTTCTAATTACTTCCTCTTCTCGTTTTTTTTCGCCAGTGGGCTTACCCTAACGGTCCAACTATTCAGCCACAACTACATACTACCTATCAGTTTCTTACCAATTATTTACCTCTCTCTCTTTCTTCCCCTTTCTCATTTTCTCTCCCTCTTCTCCCCCCTCCCCTCTCTCTCTTCTCCCCCCGTCTCTCTCTCTCTCCCTCTCTCTGAGTTTTCCACTTCTAGCAACGGATGGCTGTTGTTTATAACCACGACACTATGCACTATTGTTATAATGGGTGTTCCTCTTTCGCTCGCAGACTTATTTTTGTCGTCTTTCTCGGCCTCTTTTTCTTTCAAAGTGACCCTTCTTTGGCCTTTTCTACTTACTCTCTACGTTCTCCTACTTAACCAATTACCATTTCATCATTTACCTCACCACCTCTCTTCACTTTTCTCCCTTTTTTGCCATGTCTAGTTTGCCCTCCTCTTTTAATAGCGACTTCCTTCTTAGGTCCCCCCCCCCCGCTTATACTTTTTTGGATACTTTCTCTCATTATTTCTTCCATGTCCTTCCTAATGTCCATTCACCCTTCTTTCTGATTCCCCTTCCTTCCTTTATCTATTTTTTGCCTTTTCCCTTGTCATCTCCTCTTCCCCCTCCTCTCTCCTCTCCCCTCTTCCCACTGGTCTCTCCTCTTTCTCTCCCCTTCCTATCTCTCCCTCTCCTCCCTCGCCCTCTCTCTCCCCAAATTCTCCCTCCTCCTCTTCTTTCTCTCCCTCTTCTTTATTTTCTCACCCTCTCTTCTCTTGTCTCCCTCTCTCCCCCTTTCTCCCTCTCTCCCCCTTTCTCCCTCTCTTCCCCTTCCTCCCTCTCTCCTCCTTTTCTCCCTCTCTCTCCCTTTCTCCCTCTCTCTCCCTTTCTCTCTCTATCTCCCTTTCTCCCTCTCTCCCTCTCTCTCTCCCTCTCTCTCTCCCTCTCTCTCTCCCTCTCTCTCTCTCCCTTTCTCCCTCTCTCCCTTTTCTTACTTTCTGTCTTTCTTTCTCTCTGATTAAATTAGGCTCTGTTCATTAATTTCGTCTTAATTTAGTATTAGAAAACACAGTAAGTTGTTTTAACAATTTATTTTATCCAAAATATGAAAAAAACAATGCTGCGTATGAGAAACTTTGGGGGCACATGAGGAGTATTGAAATTAAAACTCATTCTTATTCCATCTTAGATTATTGGACAAAAATAAAATAAATAATATAAATTCGTTCTTGAATATTATTTTGAAAGAAATATAGCTCACAAATGTCATAAAAATATAATAAAAGCTCCAATATATATATGGTAGAATAATTTTTCATGAAATTTTCTGAAACAATTTACATGGAAAACAAATACGAGGATAATTGACAAAGAACAAATACGCAGAAGGAGAAAAGAGGCACCATCAGTTAAAACGAAATCTAATTGATTTACATTTTATCTGAATGTCTTTCTAAGTAAGGTGTCCTCTGCTCATTGATAGATAATCTATGCGTACCAATTCCGAATTGTTTAAAATGTCTATTCTAGAGAATAAAATGTTTCCTGTTCTGCAGCAGATGCTACATGAAGAAAACGAAGTATTTCATTTGCCTATTATGAATACTCGTACTGAAATAAACTGCAATTTATACTCAAAAAAACTCGGTCGAGGAATCTGAAAAGCAAATATCTATCTTGCTACTTTATTGCTAGAATTGGCTCAATGAAAAATCATATATTCATTTCACTAAAATATGGAAATTTATTTAATAATTTAAAACAGTTTTTGGTATTGTTTAACTTTACCCAATATAAAATTAAATGTTTGTCATGACCGTTCCAACCTTATGTCTTCGCGCGCTTTTTCGGCCATCTTTATCCATCTCCGACGCCGCAGTCCTCAGGTCCAGACACCTTCTTCTCTCTTCTTTTCTCGGAAGCTCGCTTCAATTACCGTTCATCAGATCAACAAACTATTTGCTGCTAACATTTCAGTCCAATCACTGACAACTTCGCCCAAGCCCTCAATGTCCCTCTAACTCGTTCACATGAAATATTTTAAGTTCCACTGTCACACTTAGAGTTCCAATTTTGATGTTCTCTCAATATCCATCCCCTAGTAGATACTTACAAGTCCCCAAAGAAAAAAAAATCCTAACATTAATTGTAGCACGATCCGTTCATGAGCACGGCATCAGTCAGAATGAATGTCTCTCGTATGCTTTCAGCCCTGCAAAACTCGGTTCATAAATTCGATTGTTTATTTGCAGATAACATTTGATGTACTTTCGTACCTAGCCAATCTCTAAATTTCTTGCAAAACGAACTAGCCGTCTTCACGACTGTCACTGCTTTTTCGGCCAATCCCAGAATTCTATATAGAATTAACTAGCCGTATCCGCGATTGTCACTCCATGAATATGTTGACCTTGACGACGGCTCACTTACCGTTGCTATGCTAGCATATTCACATAATTTATCCTCTTTAATTTACGCCATTTAAAATAAATATTGCACAATATTCAGTGACATATTGGTATGTCACAGTACATTCCACTCTTGATTGGAAGATTCTACTTCTGTTTTAAATGTTCATTTTCTAGGGAACTGTTTCTGCAACCGCTTCAGTATTTTTTACTTTGGTGCACTGTGAACCTCTAGAGTTCCAACAGTATCAAGAAGTTCCACTAGAGCATCATTATACACATCCTATTTTCTTGTTCTCCAATATCCAACTCTTCTAAAAGAGATAAGATTACCGCAGTTGTTGAATAACTTTTCTAATCCATTTATAAAATTGTACAGATAAATGTAATTTGACTCATTGAAATTATACAGACAGAATGAGATCAGCTTCTGTTTCAAAGAGGAACACTAATGCCCGATAATAAATACGAGTCTAGACAAGCGTAGACTTGCACAAACTGTCAGTCGACCGAAGAGCAACTAAAACCCGCAAGGTGCTGCAGTGTGTACCCAATTATGTACTTGCGGGACTTTAAGTGTAACATTATAAAATAATCATTAAAGGATAACTTTAATGGACGAGTCACACATTTAATATATCTGTAACCATGAAATTACAGCTTGTTAATAAAATATTTTTGCCATTCTCAGAACTACAAATTTTTCGACAGTGTTCAAAACAATTCGATATTTAAGTTAACAATTAAAGAAAACGAAATAGAAAAATGTTTCGTTCACTCATCAATGGGACATCTGGTTGCTGACTGGGAGGTCTTTGCCGTGTCAAACAGGCCATTCGGTGGGATGGCAAAAGTGTTTTGCTGCATTTCCAACTGAAGTTGGAAATGTGGAGAGTAGCAAATGGTGACGCTGTTAACGGATGAAAAACGGTAAAATAAGAAAATAAATGCCCGCGGGAAATCACTCGGGAGACATACTGCTTTCAATTAATGACGAAAGAATCTTTAAAGCTGTTGAGTAAAGGTATTAATATGAAAGAGTTTTCAGGCGTAAAAATTTCATTTCAATGAAGTCTTAATCACTTTGAGTTTTGTGTGAAGCGAAGCGTTTATGAGGAAGTGTACATTCAAGAATTACTTAAGTGAATGGTTGTTTCAATGAATAAGTAAAACAATCAATAAGCGTTCTGTGAAACTGTTGAGTAAATGCAGTATGGAAGAGTATTTAGTGGTAACAACTTCTTATTTTTAAAAAATGAATTAAAAGACGTTGCCTTTAATTTAAAGCGGAGGTCTTTAAATGAAAGTGTTTCATTCGATCAAGAGTTTACATTCATTTTCATTATCTGAAAACATCTTATAAGTACTTAGACGCCATTGTAAACACCAAAGCGTTTTTACTCATTAAAGTTTCATATAATAATGAGAGGAACAAACTACAAAAAGAAACTTTCGAACATGATGATAAGGTAATAAAAAAAATGCAACTGTCAATTTTTGGAATTTTATTGCCTGGAATCATCGCAGTAAGACCATTACCTAGGACTTGGTAAAGTTCACACTTGTATCTAGAGAGTTAAAATACGATGCACCGTAATAGTGCATGTATATGGAAATTATAGTTTGTTTAACTAGCAACAGTTCGGAGTTTGCTTTGTCGTGAGAAATATCCCCAAAATTGCAAAGTGAGAGAGAGTTGAGAAGACTGTTCAGTAATATTTCAATAGTAAAAGACTCGCGTAATTGTTTGTGGTGAAGTAAAAGTTATAGGATCAACCAGAAAAAGATATAAAGAAAAATAATTCCTTAAAATTCTAAAAAATGGAAAGTAGATGAAAAGACAAAACACAAGTGCTTTAACTTGCTGAAAACTATGAATCAAATTTGTAAGTTACATAGCAACTTCAATAATTTTATCAAACACGATATACTGGATGAAATCATTGATAATTGAAAATATAACTTGATAGAAATGGACGTGTCTAGATAATGGAAGATCCCTGACATCCAAAGAGCCGAGCTGGGTTCAATTTCCATTTTGCATAAGATAAATGTAACTGTATAATAAGTGTTATGTGAAAATTTACGTGATCGTTGTTTTCTACGTACTTACGAAAATTTAGGAATCACAATAGTCATTAGAGGTATTGTAAACAAGTACGCGATATATTTGCGATACACGTTTGTATCGTGTAGCATATTCTTACATTACCAGTTTGAAAATTTGGCTGTGAAAATATGAGGCTGTTAGGAAGAGTTTCGTAGCTATCGAAGATTGTAATAAGATGTTATGATAAGTGTATTTAACCAATTATAAAATTATATTTTAACCATTTGGTAAAATTGGTTTTTATTCGAAATTGCGTATTACGTGTTGATGAACATTTCACGATTTTCGTGCAAGAACATTTCACGATATTCATTGTTTTCAACAACGAAGTAAATTATGCAACAATTTTCGGTTTTCTCTTTGCATAACGACAGCAACTGTGATTCCATGGTAAAATATCAGAAAATTATCTTTTTTAAACAATTTTATTAGCAACATCACACATCAGGTATGAGTAATAAGAATTTATATTAATAATATTATATTTAAAGTTTAGTGCAATAAACAGAATGTAATCTGTTTAGGAAAGATGTCGTGGAATAGTCTTAGTATAGCCTTTATGTAATAAAACTAGTGCCGATAACTACTTCGTTAGAAAACTGAACGTAATGGTATCACGTCGGAGTTTACCAAATCAGAGTGGATTAATGATTGAGAATGTATTGTAGTACGGAGACTTAGGGATTTATTAAATGCCTAGAGCTCTTTCAAATTTAAAAAATGCTATGATTTCTGCTTCTATTAATTCGTCAACATACCACTGGTAGTAACAATAATAATATTAATAATAATATTAATAATAATAATAATAATAATAATAATAATAATAATAATAATCTAAATAATAAAATGCTAAGAAAAGTAAATCATCCTCCAATAAACCTACGTCGATATTTAACTAAAGTGTAAAAGGTAACTACTTCGAACACAAGAGAAATGTGTTTGAAATACTTGATAATTTAATCCAGAACGCACGGAATGTTCTATTTCAGTATGTACTACGACCTACATCAATACTGGTAAAACTTTCCCAAATGATCTGCGTAAATAACAAATATCTCTACTAATGAACTATTTTCCTCTTATTATGTTATAATATTTAACTCTTCAGTTGGCTCACTCGAAATCGTAACGTGAGAGGCCACATGAATTGCAATGGCAGTCCATTTAAAAATAAAAATGTTATTATCTTACTTTTAGAAAATTTTAGGAATAAAAATCATCCTTTCGCTTGTATATATTTTAGGTAAGAGCGTTTAAAACGGTGATCAGATGAAAATATTACATAACTTAACATGTTGACAAAGTATGTTCATGTGGGTCTATTTTTTATTGATTAGTGTATCATTTGTTGACTTTATTGGGACGTAAGGTTTTTGGGTTATATTAAAATTCGTAAGGAAAAGATGAGTAAGGGTGATAATAAGGTGGGTGTTATTGGTATTCCTCAGCCTTTTTCCGATGCTATTAAATTATTTTACGTCTCATGTTCTATAAGTTTTGTGCAATACAAAAACGTTGTCTCGCAAATGAACAAAATGCAAATAACCAAAAGTGTTGAAATGTGTTATGACTATATTCTGAGTGTGTCTTATTGTGCACATCAGATAAGTGTAGATCTTGCTTAGATTTTCTGAGTGTTCTGAACACACAAACAGATTACAATTTACGCAGCTTGTTCCGTTAGGTGTTTAATTTTAAACTAAGTTCTGTCAGTTTCCCAAATGTCGATTATATAGTTTCAATGACTTTAAAACGGCAGAACGATTGTATTGAACATATACCAAGCGAAAAATTCTGTAAGTAGAGTCACTTCAACAGTAAAATTTGCAAACGTTTCTCCTCCAGAAATGCAGTCTTGGTACTTCTTGAACGATCGTTCGAAAGCGACGGTTAAAAATCAGTGTTCTCCACACGAGTGCATGTCTTTACCGGTGACGCTAATCTACTCCCATATTTACTGTCCCGTCTAGTTGTCTTATCAGTCATTTTGTCTTCTTGGGTACTTGTCATTGGATTGCATTCATTTGGGCGCACTGATTTTTAATAGTTCAACTTCATCACTGTTATCTCCGCGTTCCAAAACATCAATATATTTCTTTTTCTTTTCTTCCAATCTCTGCTACATTAAGTTACATATACTAATTGCTCTGTAAGACCAAAATTGCGTCCTTTAAACCTTTCAATGCCAAAAGCCGATGCGTTTTTCAAAGCCAAACTGCCACGGGCCTATCAGAGCCGATGGCAGCTTCGCTTGTGCTTTTAATTCATTTATTCAGCAATAGATAGCGTAGAATGCCTCTTATCGTGTTGGCTAAGGTTTCAACTGGTCGTTTTGAATGAAACATATTTCTTTCTAATGTGTTTGAAGTTACAAAAGCTATTACATAAAGCTGCAGCATAAGTGCAATTTGGCATTTGCTAAGAAACAAAATTTCACACAATAATTTTAAAAAATTGTAATATGTAAGCCATACTTTAAAAAACAATAAATATTTAAGGACTTACTAGTGAGAACCCGTCAAAATTTGACGGTGTGATTTGAGATAAATGTAAAATACTGTGCCGAGACTAATGTTCACAATATGTAGCATTGTTTAAAACTTCAGGGTATAACGAAGATATTCTGTGATGTGGAGTTCCCAAAATTTTGAACACGTATGGCCGATGACCAGGTGGCAATGTAATATCGGCACCAAATTACACAAAAGAAAGAGCACTATTTTACTGACGGTTATTATTTGTAAAGTTTTTTTGATGTGTCATCATCTCCTTTAAGAAACTGTTTGATTTCTTCTGGCATATTGCTCGAAGGTAAACTTATTTACCCATTTAAGCAACACAGAGTAAACTCGTTTACAGAATTTCTTTCACATGGGAAGTACAAAGTAGAACAAAACTGACATTTCATAGACAATGACCTAACAGAAAACGAAATGGTCCTCAATATCACGACACATACGCTGACGTTCTCTTTTCCTGCTCCCAGTCAATGTATCACGTTTGCGTCTTTTGGGGCACGTGGGCAACGATACGGAATTCGACATAACCTGTGAACAACTTCACTACTTCAGTACAACCGAACAAAACCCACTATCCGAATGTTCTCCACAAAATACACCACAAAAGGAAATACATGCAAACTGTCAAAACCACGATGCAATTATTACACTGAAACAAAACCTTGACGAATTGTGAACAAATCTCAACAATCAAAACAAAACATCAAGCAGCGCCACCATGAAGCAGCGGGGACTTACATCTACGTATATCAATTTTAAAACAGCCAACCTTTGGAAGAAAACAATTGACTATTGATAAGCGTAGTATTAAAGAATAATTTAATTAATTAATTTACACCGTAAATGTTGGTGAATCAACACAAACAATATCTGATAACACATCTAGAGATCACATTCTTTCATTTAAAGGAAAAAATACTACAGTCGGTTCAGTAGAAGCTCTAAACGAAGCCATGGCAGAATACCTTATTTTTTTAATATAATACATTCACAGATGTGTAAAGAGTTTGTTTTAATACTTTTAGATCTTAAAAAAACAATTACAGCAAAAAATCGTTTTGAACTTAATTTGTTTTAAAATTTGAAAACATATTGTGTTAAAAACTATTTTTTTCCAAGGGAAAATATTATTCTACCTTAAATCCGAGACATATTAAAAGTAATTTATATTTCTTCTTGCTACAAAAAATTAGTTTGCATATCTTTTAAAATAAAACTGTTAGAGAGATTTGAATATGTGTCTGCATTTTTTGAATTTCCCCTGTGGCAGTTTTCGCAGTACTTGGCCGGGAGGAGCCGGCAGTGAAAGGGTTAATGGTGTTAAATGTAAAAACGAATAGATGAGTGGTCATTCTTGGTTGTTGTAACCGACTGTTGTAACGTCGCATTAGTGACAGAAGGCGATCATGTCTACCTTTCGTTGGCAGTAATATAAACTAATACCTTTATCTAATTGTTGAATAATACAATACCATAGTATTTAATAATTACTATTATATATTTTTCGATCTATTTGCATTGGTTTACCAAGGCAATGATATTTAGTATCGTATTATTTATTAACTTTTAATTAGTTTACTTTCTCTCACACTGCTTATGAAGAATATTGTATGGGTAAAAAACTCATCCCAAATGTTCGTGAATTCACTGCATACGTTGTACAATGAATTCAATACCAGAATATATTTTTATTTAAAATTATGGATAAAAATGTATTGCTTGAAACTACGAGTATTTAATTTTAGCTTGAAATTACTTAATTTTCATTGCTAATGGCGAGAAAATACGTGTTGTTTTAGCACCACTAGTTCTTTGTAAAATATATCTTGGGTAATCTCCAACTGGTATACATAGAGGTGTTTAAAGTCTTGGGAATTATTCTTAATATCGTGTAAGACCAGCTTTTTCTCTGAGATGTGCAACAAGTTGGCGTGGCAAGGACTCAACCAGTTGTTGGAAGTTCCCCTCAGAAATACTGAGCCATACTGCCTCTGTACGAACAGTTCATAATTGCAAAAATGTTGCTGGTTCAGGACTTAGTGTACGAACTGATTATGACCCATAAGTGTTCAATGGGATGCATGTTGGACGATCTGGGAGGCCTAATCTTTCGCTCAAATTGTCCGGAATGTTCTTCAAGCGAATGGCGAATAGTTGTGGCCCGGTGGCATGGTGCATTGTCATCCATAAAGATTCCATCGTTGTTTGGTAATGATGTCACTTCTTTTTCGTAAATGTAACTTCATTTTCTGTGCACGTCTTCTAGAATTCAGTGGGAAATACAATTATTGAAATTATCGTTTCCATGTTGTCGCGGCAGGAAGTATTATTCCGAAGGACAACATGGATAAGAGCCAAAATTCATTGCTTATTTATCCTTGAAAATAGATTTTATTACAATGGAGGGTTTTTTTCAAAATTTAAGTAGTATATGACTTAGTGTAGGGATCACAGAATTTTGAAAATGTGCACACAATTCACTTTTCCCTATAACACGTCACACGCAGTTTTAACTGTTTTTTGACGTAAAATAAATAAATAAATAAATAAATAAATAAGTAAATAAATAAGTAAGTAAATAAATAAGTAAGTAAATAAATAAATAAATAAATAAATAAATAAATAAATGTCCATGAACAAATGGTCTCGAAAAATCTGAAGATAACTGTTTCCTGGAATTAAATGATCGATTTAGTTGGACCAAAGAGCCCAGCCCATGTCATGTAAAAACAGCTCACACTATTATGTAGTCACCACCAGCAGGTGTCTTGTTCATAACTTGGGTCCTTGGCTTCCTGTGGTCTGCGTCCCATTCCAACCCCACCATCAGCCCTTACCAATAGAAATTGAAACTAATGTGACCAACTCACGGTTTTTCAGTCGTCTAGGGTAAATCGATTTGTCACCAGCCCAAGAGAGGCTCTGCACGCGATGTCGTGCTGCAAAGGCACTCGGAGTCGGTCTTCTACTGCCATAGCCCATTAAAGCTAAATTTCGCCCCACTGTCCTTACGAATTCGTTTGTCATAGGTTCCACATTGATTTCTGCGATTATTTGACGCAATCTTGCTTGACTGTCTACGCAAACGTACCTACACTTGGTCATTAAGTGAAGGCCGTTGCCCACTGCATTGTCCATTGGGAGAGGAAATGCCTGAAATTAGGTATCTTCGGTACACACTTGACGCTGTGGAAGTCGGAATATTGAATTCCCTAACGATTTCCGAAATGGAATGTCCTTGAATCTAAATACGACCATTCCATGTTCAAAGTCTGTTAATCCCCGTCGTGCGGCGAAAATGACGTCAGAAACTTTTTTTACATAAATCACTTGAGTACAAATGAGCGCCGCCAATGCACTGCATTTTAAATCTTTTGTACGAGTTACTACGTAAATACGCAGATGGCAATATGCCTATTGTTCTCTCATGACTTTAATCACTTCCGTGTATAATTCATATATTAGTTATATCGCAAGAGCAAACTTTATCATTCACGTTAAAAGAAGAGAAAAATCATAGTCAATAATCTCGAAAATAATTCTCAATATTCTATCCCAATAACCAGGAGAGGTGGCTCAGTGCATCAACTGATGTCACTGCAGTGACTCTGACCGGGAGGTCCTAGGTTCAAGTCCCGACAGTAGCCAGATTTTCGAAACTAGTTTGTCAGGTCGAATTCAGTCGCTGTCTGGAGGAGAATTCTAGCGGCCGGCTGCTCTGATCGGTAGTTTTCCGTGGTTTCTCCGATCAAAACCAGGCGAATGCCGGAATGCCCTAACAAACGGGCCAAGGACTGCGCGCGATATTTCCTTCCTCTTCCTTGTCCTATCCTCTCCCCTTACACACACACTTACACTAACATGCACTACACTACCACATACTCCGGGAGACCGGTCGGGAACTTAGATCTTGTCCCGACTGGGGCGGTGCCCCGCTAGTGGGTGATACCTGGTTGAGGGGAAGCCCGCTAGTCGATGGTACGTCGGCGCCGGATCATCATCCAGCGGGGAAAGATGACCACCACCTCCCGAGGAAAAACACGCACTTAACTTACGGGAATGATGACCTCAGTAGTTGACGAGCCCGGAATCTCTAACAACCAACCAACCGACCAACCACCCTATTCCAGTAAATACAATTCCACACAGCACACATCAGCACACGCAGCAAATTTCCCACTTGAAAGAGAATTCTGAAGAACGCTCCGCGAAAACACATATTACGGCGAGACCCATGTGTGTAGAGCACGGACCCTATTTGTACGAGTGTCTTCCTGGCACATACATTCTGTCTTGCGTTTACGCCTGCATTTACGGTAAATGTTGCGTGAACATTACATTTACGGGCGGCGAGCGTTCTTCTGTAAATTCCCACAACATGCCACCAGCTGCACAAGCGTACTGGCTATGTTCGTTTACGAGCTGGATCCCGTGGGCACATGCCCTTCGGGGGAGTATTATCGGAATGCGGTCTTCGGTGGAAATTACTCTGAAATGGTCGAGACATTGGAAAAGCACTGAATATAAAAGCACTGAATTGAAAAATACATCACAACTCATATCTCCAATTCCCATAATCAAATTTAATAATAAGCAATCTTAATAATAATCAACTTTAATAATATTCAACCTTTATACTAGTTAAACAATAATTAACTTAGTAATTAGTAAACGTAAACTTAATTACGTAATTATTAAACTTAGTAACTAAGTCTCAAAAAAAAAGGCTCATTGGCATAGTACTACCTTCCCGTGGTGTGGTCCTGGTTTCAATTCCGGTCGAAGCAAAAATAGAGTTGTAGCATTCCTTTAAAATCGTCTCAGTTTGTGTAGCTGTGTGACGAAGAAAATCTCTGGCAGGTGGAGTTTCAGTGGCAATCTCTGGCTAGTTGGGGCGAAGGAAATTATGTCATGTTCGTTACATGACTCGCTTATCCCCCAAACCTGGGTATTAAACTAGACCCAGGAATGGGGGACACCGTTATCTAGCCTGCAAAGTCAGACAATTGACACAAAAATGCTAAATACATACAATTAGCAAGTTTAATAATAACCAAACTTAAATTTAATCAAAATTAATCATATTAAAAACGAAACTAGTTATACATCACGCACTTTCTCGCGTAACTAACATGTTATGTAAAATTATATTATCTCAATTTCTGTGCATATTAACATATCTCAACTATCACATGTAAAATTCACTAGTAAACATAGCGTTTTAGGTGCGAAAATTTAATTCATTTGATTAGAAATCCATAGCATCTCTTGGTGGTTCGTTGGTTAGCGTGCTTGCTTTTCACGGCGTAACCCCAGTTTCGATTCCCGGCCGAGGCAAATTACACCTGTGCGCTTTCCTTACAAATGTCCTAGTATCTATTGCTGTGTGACGATGAGAAAGCCCACCGTAAAGTTATGAAGACCAGTTTATATGGTAAAGGGATGTCTTCGTGCTAACCACCCGAACCCTTCATGCCATGGCCGAAAGGCTGGGTCACCGCTGGTCAGCCCAGGCCCGTAGCGGTCTGTCAAACCATAGGACAGGAGCAGAATCTCATTACTAGGGAACGAATTTCCATGTAATCACATGCTTTTACAGAAACGAGATACCTGCTTTCAATTATATTTTTTAAAGTTTACTAGACATTCTGAATGAATTATATATTTATTCTACATATTTTGGTATAATTACATATTTCCCCTATCATTATATAATTTATTAAATTTTAATATATTTATACATTAAAAACGGAACTTATGCTTGTTTACAATATATGTTACGGGCTCATCTTACTGACAAATCAAATATAATACTGTTGCACTTACATGACCATTATATTTCACCATCAATTGTCAAACTTACCCCCTCCCATCCGCTTACTGCATGATTGGAGCACGGATGACAGGACATTTATGAACAACAGTAACTTCAACTACGTGCTTCCTCACGTTTCAAACAAAAAATTCGTTACTCGATCGAAAACTAACGAATATTTTTTACAGAAAATTATCCTGCCAAGTTGTTCGATTTGAAGGGAGGGGTATATACCCTTGAACCTCCTCCCCCGGGATCGATCACTCGCTACACGTTAGTACTATTCATTTGAACATCGACTCTTCGTAATCATTGTAATATTTACTATGAACGTATTTTATATTTCGAATAAAATTCTTACATGTGGTGAAGTATAGGGTACAATTACTTCTGTAGAAATAGAATCTACTTTCAGCAACTCCGAATCCTTTTTAAAAAGTAATCGGCGATGTTCTGTGACCGGAAAATGCTTGTAGATAACAATTGTAAACACAATAATGAATTTTTATTTTAAATATTTTCCATTTTTTCTTTCGTATTTTGGAAAAAAATAAGTACACATATGTTTACATACTTTACATTTTTTATTAAAATAAATTCCGTTCCCAAGTCATAATTAATACATAGCAATTTTACTAATACATACAATTTTACTAATACATAATTTAACTAATACATAATTTAACTAATACATAGCAATTGTCGAATTTATGTACGAATTTGACAATTCGACAATTCAAAAATTCTTTTTCATTTACCCCAGAAACACCGCCCAACGTCGAGAATTTATTCTGATAATATCAAATTGCCAGGTCGTGGCTTTCCCCTGATAATTCCTAAAAGAGTCTAGCAAAATCATTGCAGGAAATTGGAACGGACAGTTATGAAAAAGTGCGAAAATTATGGGAAAATGCTCCTCTAATCAACAAAATGTACATAACTTCATTGAAATATCTAATTTTGAATAATACATTTCACTTTCTAAATCATCCCTATCTTCAGTATTGTGTACCTCTGCAATGTTAACCCTCTACTGCCCGTTGTTACATTGAAATAACAAAGCTATTTTACGACTTTTATTTTTTATGAATGAAGTTTAAACCACTGTACACCGTTGTAACTTCAAAGTAACAATTTGGCGACACAATGTCAGAATATGAAGTTTGTGTTATTCGAATTGCAAAATACGGTGTTCAACTCTACTTCATATCACCCTCCAATTCGTTGTTTATTTACACAAAATATATTATTTTACGAGTTGTTATTCTCGGACGTATATAATAATTCAACTAGAGAATAAATAAATAACTCGTTTATTTTGTGCAAAGATGAACATTATACACGTTTTGAACATTTTAATAATAAATTATATATTTTCAAACTAATTTAACTATGATTCCTAACAATTAAACTGACTTCCTTTTTACAAATGTATCTTTGCTCAAAGAAAATATTCCCGAAAGAAGTCTCTCGTGTGGGCACAACAGCCCAATGTAACTTCAAAGTAACAAAGCATTTTTGCAATATTAAAAAATAAATAAAAGTTTCTAAACTTGTTCCAGTCTTTCATGAAGTAACTTTAGAAGTTTCGCAAATATATTTTTATGCCAAAATAAAAATTTGTGCAGTAGAGGATTAATGTTGTTCAATTTTCAAAATATGGAGAGATCGCTAAATATGGAACCAGCACCACCTTCCCACAACCTACATAAGAAGAAATATTTAAGGAAAAAATCGGATTCGTTTTTGCCAAACATTTATTTAAAAATTCCAATAATGTCAAGTAAAAATTACATGAAAACTAATCATATTTTTTCAAAAACTGTTACGTGACTTTTATTAAAGGAATATGTTTTACTATGAAATTCGTCTAAGAAAAAAGTCTTATCTTGATATTGAAAAATATTTAAGTGGATACCAATTTTCAGTGCCCCTGATCTCTACAAACTTCGGCGACGACTTAACATAACATCTCTTTGGTTCCCTAAGCAAGCTACGGAGGTCACTTAAGAAATCTTAAGTAATTGCTTCGACGTCTGAGCATTTGCTCTCGTTTATTCATATGTAACATGGAGTAATTGCTGTCGACAGAGCAAATGTTCGGAGCTGGAGTAAACACGCCGCCGCGGCGGCGCTAGCCGAATGCGTTTACTACGCTCCGTGAAGTCACGAAGGTTAAGCGCATTCGAGACTCGCGGGCTCGTGGTTGGGTGACCGGCCAGGAACCCCGGGACCCAACGTCGTCGAGCCCCTGGCCGAAGGGATAAATGGCAATGACTGACTGCGACGTAACGAGACTTGACAAATATTAAAAGTAAAAAGCACTTTAATGGAGGATTACTCCCAGTGCAAAGTGCTCAACGCCCCTTAAGGGGCTTGGAGACGCGTTGCGTCCAGGTCGAGACGCAACAAATTAAAAAAAAAACACTCAGGAGTAAGTAAAGCAAAGACAGTGTTATTCATACGAAAACAGACGTTTCTCCAAAATCTTGAGTAATAATCAAATGCTCGTTTTTATCAATACCACCCATTCATCCGAATAAAACTAAAATAAATACAAAAGAATCTAGCAGGTGTTACTCCTGAATTCACAAAAAGAGTTCTTATTTGTGGTTTGAACCTCCATGAGCGGCTCCAAGCTTAACATATTCCACGAAGAGAACACGACTGTTTCCGAATGCATGGGTGAACTCCTGTAACGGCAGCGCGATACAGCGGCCTCGTCAATCAACACCTCTAATGAAATTCCTTTGGATTGCCTGCCCGCCCGCCTGCCTGCTCTCCGACGAGCGGAGATGGGTAGCAATATGCCTGGGCACCGGTGGCAGGAGCGAGGAAGATTCGATGGGTCGATAGCCCATCGACTTGCATGTACGAAAGCCGGCAACTGACGGGTATTGCTTGAGCCTGCACTGATTAGCGTGTGCGTTGTCTCTGTGGTCCGAGCACGGGACTGCTGAAGGATATCGGAGATAAATGTAAATCATAATGTAACATTTCATCCTGTGTCGTCTGTTGGTTATTTTTTGGTTTAGGTGCTCAGTGATTATATTGTAAGAAGATTTCTCATAATAATTGTTACAACCTTCTATGATTCCTGGTTGAGGCAAATATAAAGCTGAAGCTTTCTAACACAATCGTCTCAGTTTCTTTAGCTTTCTAAAATCTCAGACCAAGAATGCTAGATACGGTAATAGAAATAAGTCATGCTCACCTTAGACTACACGCGTGAAAAATAAAAATAGAGCTCAGGCTAGGCAACACCACTAGCTGGTATGAGTCGGATAAATCGAATACAGAATACCAAATACATGCATACGTACATACTTCTTGGATAAGTAAGAGGTCAATGATAATCCCTTCGTATCAATCAACTTGTGGTAGGAAATCTCAAGAGAAGGAGCTACACATGTGATATTTCTAAACGATAGGCAACGTATACAGTATCGACGTTTGGAAGTTAGGCGAAATACCTTTGATAACAACAGAAAGTGTACCTTCCCAACACCAGTGCAAGATGAGCTGCGTACCAACCAGAGGATGTTCTTCAAAATTGCATATGCGCAACTCTCTTGTATGAAATTTTCCCATTACATTGTCATTGACTGATGTAATCATCATTTCCTACATATTTTCTGAGACATTCTACACCCATAGTTATAAAGAGAACCCTGGACCAGAAGAAATGTCGGTTTCCATTGTGTCATATACATGTTGGTACGGCGTCTGGATGGAATATTGTAAAACACAGGCGTTCAGACGTTCCGGCATGGAGTAGAACAGGCCTAAAAATGTCTTTTGAGAGTTCATCCCATGTAGTTTGCGTAGTTCTTGCTGATTGGTGGGAAAAATTGGAGACCTGATAGCGTACTCTTTTCGCCTCATCGATGAAGTGCCTTTGACTTTCTTGTATAATTTTAGATACTGCTTCAGAATCACACAGAATACCATACCAATGCTTGTTTCCATCGTTTTAGATACTGAAACGCTTGAAGTTTGCTTATTGTTCGACATTTTGTGCTGGACATGCCTAAGAATATTAGCTTTTTGAAGGAGAAAACGCCGGAATGTAACAGTTTTGTGAAGGAGAAAAATGTTGTAATAATTTGAATCGACAGAAAAAGTGTGTAGTAGGCTCCAAAAGTATCTCGTTTATGTGTTAGTAAATACGAAATCTTACCTTTTGACTTGCCAGGTATAATAAAGTTGGGAAAACGTTGCTGGTCATTAAAAACAGTTCTACTTAATTTTCCTACCCCTAATGATAAAGTAAGAACACGGGCGAGAGAGGAGGTAGAGAGAGAGAGAGAGAGAGAGAGGAGGGGAGAGGGAGAGAGAGAGGAGGGGAGAGGGAGAGAGAGGGAGAGGGAGGGAGAGAGAGAGAGAGACACACACACACACACACACGTTTTGCCGTTTTGCCGACAATCGATTTTTTGCTATCAAGGGTCCAGTCCACGTGGATTTTTGACCCCGAAATATCTTAGAGGAAGTAATTTACTCTATTAATAGGAACAATTTTTTACCACATTTTCCTTTGCAGGGTCCGACAATAAGAGCATTTTCTGTCACAGTCACCTATTTCCGCGACACGATTGCAATATTTTCTCTTTACAACATACATAGTAAGACATGTAAGAAAAAAATAGAACAAATTCAATTTAAACTCGCTCATCGATCTCGCGACAGTGATAGTCGGTTCATTAAAGGGGTATAATAATTACCCCAAAATTTTCGCGACTGATATAGTTCTCTGACGATTTTTTCATTTTGATATTGAACAAATGCCGACAGAAGTAATGAAAAATGGTAGTTGATGGTTACATGTCTTCCTGTTCTTCATTATTGTGTACAACTGAAAAATTTATGCATGTATTTGACATTTTAGTGTCGCATGATCTCGACTTTTCCAGCTGTTCCCAGGAATGGACCCTGTTTTTATTTATTATCCACGCCTGGGAGTAAGAGAAACGTGTGCTAAGCTTCACGTATTCCCTTCAACTTATCTAGACCTTTCAGTCCTGAATTATTTAGGAAAGAAAATTTGTCATTTTTCGTTTTATATGAGAGATTATGATGCTTAATAAACAATGAAAGAAAAAAAGGATTTCATACAAATAATGTTGGAGATTTTGGTCTTGTAACTTTTAATTACCTTCAGGAGATGAGGGTAGGGAAATCTCAATGAGATTTTATTTTATGTTTGTTTATTTTTTATATTTGATGATATTCTGGAAAACAATTTTTATTTTCATTGCAACAAAGGAAAATTTACCAAATTAACATTTAGAATAAGGTCTTTATTATTTTTTCTTCTTAGCACATAGGAGAAAAGAGAGAGAAGAAAAGAGCGGGGGCAAAGGAAAGAGAGGAAAATGATAAAGGTGAAAAAGAAACAAAAAGAGAGAGGGAATGAGAGAGAATGGAAATGAGAAAGAATAGAAAAAAAAGATAGGGGAAAGAGAGAGAGGTGGAAAGAATAAAAAAGAGGAAGAGGTAAAAATGGCGAAAGTGAGAGGAGAAAAAAGTTAGAGGGTAAGTGAGGGAAATGCTACGGGAAAAGTGAGGGAAGTGAGGGGAAAATGAGAAAAGGAAATAGAGAGAAGGAAAGAGAAAAAAGATAATGAAAGAATGAGAAGGAAATAGAGAGAAGGAACAGAAAAGAGAGGGGGGAAAGAGAAAATAAGACAGAGACGAGGAAGTCGGAGGGAAAAGGGGGAGAGGAAGGAAAATAAAGTGAAAAAGAATGAGGGAAGAAGAAGGAGGTAAAGCAGGAGGAGGAGAAGAGAGAAGGGAAAATATAAGAAGAAAAGACAGAGGTGAAAAGAGAGATAAAAAGAGAGAAGAAAGATAACGGGAGAAAAGTGAAAAAGGGAGATGTGGGAAATGAGAGGCGAAAGAGGGAAATGAGAGAGGGAAAAGGGAGAGCAAACGTTAGAGTGAAAAGAGACAGGAAGAGAGAGAGAGAGAGAGAGAGAGGAAAAAGAGAGGGCAGGACGTCTGCCGGGTTCTGATAGTTATATATAGTTTTCAATACATTTCCTAGTGTTCAGTCATTTCAACTTAATTGATTTCGTAATTGAATGTTACTCAAACATTAATTTTCTGAAAGGACTGCAGGTGAGTGATGAATGTGGATTGTAATGTTCACAAATATATATTGAGTATCGAGTATAGAATGCAACAATATAAAAACAAAAACACGTCCGCTATACACATCTGACCCGTTGTATAAATGTCGTATTTTCTTTGATGGAAATTGGCGACCCTAGCGGCAGCGAAACTCTTTCACCATGACCTCGGTTCTTTTTTGTACATAAAGTAATTACATTTTCTTGGAAATGTTGCGTTTTCGTCGACGTATTCAACTAATTGCTCTACTTTATTCGCATAAACAACGACTTTATTCAGTAGTGATTAAAGAATATATTTTAGAGGCGTTATTTTATTTCATAACAAAAATAAAGTACATTCACAAGAGCTAATTGAAACAATCTAAAGTACATTCTGTGGGAACATAGTAGTATGAAATATTCAATAATTCTTGCAAACTCTCTAATGAACAAGTTAACATTTACATAATATTTTCTTTTACCACAAATTACATTTTGATGTCAACTAAATGATACTTCTGAAGGAAGCCAAATTGTAATGAAATGGTTAACCTTTGGAAAATAAATCCAACGGAGAATACTACATGCTTTAACACTGAGTTTTTATCTCGTTTCTTTTTACTCACTTAAAAGTTAGAAAGCTTCATACAGCTTCACGTTGGTGAAAAGTGTTTCGAAAAAGAACACAAAATGAATTATAGTATTTTATGCATTGCAGTAAGGTTCAATTTCGGCAATCGCATATTCATAATACAAAGAACTATTTTTTTCGTTTAGTTAACTAAATATTCTTATTAATTCCATGAAAAATCGTTGATTATCTGTAATTTAATAGCATGCGTGCAATTAAAACAACACACCTACCAATAAGAATTCAGAAACAGAGCCCAGTCGTGTAATTAAGAAAATATAACCAAGGTATTTGCAGTCGACCATGAAACATGAACAAAAATCTTCATCACAAATTACGTACCTACGACAACTACATATAAACAAAGAATGAATAAAACTAAAGTGGAGAAGTAAACGTTAAGCTAGCAGACTCATGGGACAACATAAAATATTTAACGTGAATAAATGAAATGTTTTACAAGTAAAACATTTGGTTTTAGGATTAAGGATGTAAAAATGTAAACGTCAATTTTGTTTACCAGTTCTGAAAAGAACGCTATAGCAAAACTGTGTCAGAGGTATTTAGTTTTTCCCTAATATTTATACATGTTGTATTCTCTCTCATACAATGTCTTTTCTTTTTGTGGGAAGTAATATTTTACTGCCTTGGACAGCTTTCAATATTGTATCCGCAATATGTTTATTACCATTTTTACCATAGTTTCCATTTGCAAAGATTTCGTAGAAACAAAAACAATGCAAGGTCCACTAAAATAGATATTTTTCAGAAGCAATACTACATCATGAAATGCGAATAATGCTCGGATGGAAAAGATGCGCTTGGATTTCTTAAAATTTGAATTCGTAAATGGAAACGAAAAAGTATTAAACGTTACATGTCTATAAATGGATACTATAATTTCACTCATAGTATATAAGAAAACTCCCCCGTATCATCGCTTCTTTTCTTTTTTTTTAATATAATTTATTTATAAAGGTCGCATAAACAACTAGGTCTTGAGCGACCACAAGGTTGTAATACAGTCAGATATATTTACAAAGTATTTCTGTATGTTAAGTCTTTTACAAAGTATGTTTCAATAAGTTACAATATGACAAATACAGTAGGTTACTTTACATAGTATTATACATTACTGTGGATAGTTCAGACACTTGACCTGGAGGAAGGCATCAAATAGATATTATTTTATTGGTATGAAAGTAGTTGAGTCTTTGAACATACATGGGCACTTGTGTTAGTTTACAGATTTTTGTGATGATTGAGTTCCACAAGAGAAATCCAAAATGTTTTAATGGTGGTTTTTGGTTGATTTTATTATTTGTTTCTTGTAAGCATACCATATCAGGGTTATACTTGTTAATTAGCAGTAGCAAATTCTCTTTTGTGGATTAAAGCCATGTATATTCCATTGGAAAATTGTATATGCCATTTCAAGAGCAAAAATTGGAGAGAGTGTTAGTTTGAATCTTCATCACTAGTTTCACTTAAGTTTGGCAGTTCTCTTCTTATGTCAATATTTTTTAATTTCTTTTTTAAATTTGTGAAACGTCTTTTTATGTTTTTATCCGTAAGGAAGGGGTAGGTATCTTCTAACATTTGTAGTAACAGTTTGATATCTGAAGTGAATTCCAGAACAGCTTCCTCAACATTTATGCAATTTTTTGTTTTTTCAAAAAGACTTTTTAGTTGTAACCAATTTAAAACATATTTGTTACTTGGTTCAGATAATGTTCCTTTGAGTGGGGCAAGTTGATTTTCTAGTCTATCAGATTCCTCTGCAAGAGAAATTTCAAGTTTTGACTTTTTATTGTTTTTTGGGTTTGGTTTAATCACTGTAGAATTTTTGGATTGGTGGACATTATCCATTATCTCTGGTGTAATCAGTTGTATGTTGTTAGTATCTGAGACACTTTCTCTAAGAAAGGTTAGGTTTTCTTCACCTACAACTGAATGTAACGTTTCTGATGTCTCAGATTTAGAAGATAGACTAGATAAGGGACGTTTGGCATATTTTGTAGGTCTGTTGTCAATCGGAGGATGAGCAGTGGAAGAGGGTTTAAGAGTTGGGAAGGAGGAGGGGGACAGCTCATTTTTTCATTGGGATTAACTTCACAGTACCCAGAGGGGTTATCTTTTTGTTCATTCATTGGGCAGTTGTTAGCAAAATGTCCGTGATCCTTACATAGAAAACATGATATAGAATCTGATGATGGATATATCCAGAAAACTGTGTCATCATAAATAATTTTCATGGTTTCTGGTACTTTGTCCATATCATCTGGATGAATATAAATTTGTCTCCGGAAACTCAAAATGTGACTAACCCCTGGTTCGTACATGCCGGCTCTCAGGAAGGTCATTGTAGAGCCGATTCGAATTTTGAGTTTCGTTAGCTCGTCAATAATTACTGAGTGTGGGATAATAGGACACACATTAGAAAGAATGAGTCTTGTATTCTACGTAATTAGCGGTCTAATGGATAACGTTGAGTTATTAATTGAGATGGTTGATTTATTGTCAACTAGTTTTTTCACAGATTCCTTAGAATCCAGATAGACACATATACGGTTTTTTGAAATCCTTGAGACGAACCGTATGGTCTGAGGATTGATAATTTTTGCAAGTTCCTGGATGTACGTTTTAACTGATATGCCGTCTACTGAGTCCATCACAATCGCGTGTTCTTTTGTGGGAAACATACCTTTCTGAGCAGCAGTTAAATATCTGTTGGTATAATCTTGATTTTCATTACTAACTTGACTTGATTGATGGGTTTCACTGTTTGGGATGACTCCTTGATCAGAAGCCATCTTAGGATAGACGTTGGGTGTACTGTGTACACCTACTGAGGTTTACTCACTCACTGGATTTGATTCAGTTGATCATTAACACAAAAGTCGACACAACACAACACTCGGCACTGTGCGGCCTTCAACGGCGCTCACCGAACTCGATGCCGCTTATCGCACTACGAGAGGTCTTTACTCGCCAACGGTCGGAGCGACACTGTGCTCCTTTTCTTGAACATATCATTCATGCAATTATACACCTCTTTATACACTCATTTCCTTCATTACTATAATATACTACAATTTATATTTGATAAATGGCCAACAGTCCCACGGGCATAAACTGACCAAGATGAAGCTGAAAAAGAAGACTAAAGGCTACAAACTGTTTTAATGAAACAACGATTAATCATTCTCGTGTTGATTTATTAAGAATCAACAACTTATTCTGACCAGGAATCATTCACCTACAGACTCGTATTACGTGAAAAACTTGCGAATTCTTCCTGCAAGACAATACTAATCGATTCATTTTCATTAACTAACAGCATATAATGAACAAACGGTG
>BLKR01006940.1:0-47008 GCA_011170035.1 Teleogryllus occipitalis | reverse complement strand
TATTATTATTATTATTATTATTATTATTATAAAACGTGCGCAGATAATCTTCTTCCCCATACGTCATACACAGTTTTTATTTTTTTACCTATAAATCAAATCAATTAAATGAAACATTACATTCGTGAGAATTTTGCGAACATATATGCCAAATGCATAGAATGAATGTAAATGGGAAAAACGGTAATGATCAATGAAATGGATTGGCTCACTCTTTATTGGTTAACAACTGGAATAGAGGGGGTTGTCCTGAGAAATAAAAGTTGACCAGATGTAAACCTGCTTAGGAACCACATTGAGTAAATGAAAATGTTGAGTTATAAAATTAATTTTGTAGTCTATCCACTGACTCTGGGACGATCTTCTATCTCGAGTAATGTTGAATTCCATTTCATTAATCTGTTCCCTTTGTCTTATTTGTACTCTCTAAACATATTAATTTACTGTGCTCACAAAAATTCATTACTTATTTTGTTTTGAGAACCAAATACTTAAAAAATCCCCTCGAATGAGTAGTTGAAACCTGGTCGCTTTTCCAAACCATTCATCCACCATAATAGCTGGGTTATTACATTGGCTAGGAACAAATTACCTCGCAAAATCGCAGATCCGCGTGCAAGTGCACAGCGTAGCCAATGCCGGCCGTAAATCCTCAAGGGCAGCAGCTTTCAAATACAAGTCCGTAGCCCATTTGCATAACGCGGTGACGGTTCCTCCGCCGAACGCTCTTTATATTCATCGCCTCCATCGGAGGGCAGGCCCTCATGCAAATGTGACACGAGAGCGCGCGTCGCCGTTACGAAGTTAAAGCAGCTGCCAGCGCAGCCCGCCGCCCCACCCTCCCCACCCCGTCCGTCCCCGCCCCTCCCCATCCCGTCGCGCCCCACCCACCCCATCCCGCCTGTTCCCCTGCTCCGCCTCGCCCCCCGCCCTTCCAGTCCTTATCTACCTCACTCCTCCAGCACCGCTTCTCCAGCACCGCCCCACCCCGCTCCACTCCACCCACCCCGCACGACTCCTTCTCGCCCCACCCTGCCCCATCCTGCCCCACCCCTTTCCATCCCTTCCCACCCGTTCCCATCCCTTCCCACCCCTTCCCACACCGTCCCATCGCACCCCGCCCAACCCCGTCCCCCTCCAACCATTACTGCCCATCCCCTCGACGGAGCGCCATATGGCGGGCGGCGCGCACCACCACTAACGACAAGGACCCTGGCTAGGACGCTGCCAAGGCCTGGGACGAAAACGAGGGGCACAGGAAACAGTGATGAAATATCAAAAACAAAAGACTAAACGAAGAACGTCACAAGCAATTTTCTGACTAGTTCAATTGATTGAATAGTGATCCCGGACGCGTCATGTCATAGGGTCATTAGTCCCGTTAGTGTAGTACATGTACCATCGCAGAGAGGTATGAGGGTGATACCGGGAGCGGTAGCTCAGTGCGTCAACTAATGTCACTGCAGCGCCTCTGACCGGGAGGTCCTAGGTTCGAGTCCTGACGGCGGCAGAATTTTCGGCACTAGCTTTTCAGCTAGGTCGAATTCAGTCGCTGCCTGGAGGAGAATTCTAGCGGCCGGCTCCTCTGATCGGTAGTTTTCAATGGTTTCTCCGATCAACACCAGGCGAATGCCGGAGCAGTACCCTACCAAACGGGCCACGGACCGCGCGCGATCTGTCCTTCCTCTTCCCTGTAATTGTAATTATATTTATTCTTAAATTCTGTTTACATAGCTAACGTGTGGCCTAGCTTATAAACTAGATACTTACAAACTAATCTAAATCTACTTTGTCTTTCATCCTGACTTAATTCAACAACGAACATTATTTACATTATTTACAGTAAGCAGTACATACACATATAACACAAAAACATACGCTTATAAACATCATTTAAACCGCGACTGCACGAGTCATCCACAAACCATCCTCTCTCATCGATCACAGGGGTATTGTCTTTATGTTTAGGCTCGCCTGAACTCGACTGGGACGAGGTCATCTTGGGCAGTGTAGCGAAAATAGCAGGCAGCGCTCCCTGCTATAGCCTCGGTGACAATGCGCTCACGTAGCACGCGCATCTTTTCGCCAGTGGTAAATTTACGGAGCAGCGCTGCACTTGACTCACACCACTCGCCCAGAGCTCCTACCACGATGGGAAGGAAGCTGACGTCCCGGAAGTTCCTAGCTGCTAAGAAGGGACGAATATGTTCGTATTTCGCCGCCTTCTTATCATAGCGTTCACCAAGGCGCCCCGGGTATGCTACGCAGACCGAGGCGTCGACGACGATCGCTTGATGGTCCTTAACCAGCATCAGGTCCGCACAGTTCCGCCCTCCGATGGCTTGGTCTTCGAGAAGCACCGTCCACCCACTCGCGACTGCGGCTGCTTTAAGGTGTTCCAATATTCTATTGTGGCGCAGCCACCAGATCGCGGAGTGAAAGCGGCATACCGAGATGACGAGGGCGATCGTTTCGGAGGCGGGGGAGTTCATGTTATCAGCATGCTTGCAGCCGCGTCGGCAGGAGCGCTGATTCCTGGGCCACTGGGGTTGGTGATTAAGCAGCCGGGAAGAATTGAGGCGTGCCGAATGAATGAATTTGTAAATCGACGGCCTCATATTCACTCCCGACCGCAAGAAGAATATTGATTCTTTACCAACTCCTTTAAGTGCTGCTGCGAAGATACCTTTTGCGGCAACTCCTGCCACAACTAGCGTATGCTTCCTGGAATAGGCGGCGTAGATTTCGGACGAGCAGGTGACGGCTGCGGGCGTTAATGCGGCTTCCACGACGTCTTGCTCCTCCACGAGTTGAGCTTCCTCGGCGCGTGGGCAGGGGAGGGGTGGGGCGGTAGCGCCGAGGAACGTGGTGAGCGCCTCCACGCCGCTGTTATCTTCCAATGTAGCACTACTCGGAAGACCTTGGGGATCTTGCTCACTGGCTCTCCGTTGCAGGTGGTCACGTGCTCGGCTGCGAGTACTCGTGACGATCTGGGGGAGAGCGAGGGGCAGCCGGTTGCCGCTACCCGCACCTCGTGCTGCATCCTCGCAGCTGGCGGGAGGGGCGTCCCTAGTATCGGGTGATGTGCTCGATGGAACCCAGGACTGCGCCGGGGCGATGCCGCCGGCTGCAAATGGCGGGGAAGGTTGCCGCTAGTGGCCGCTCGGCTCGCTCGCTGCTCTTGGCGGATTTCCTGTGCTGCCGTGTATTGTGGATAGTGCGTGCCAGGTGCTCGCTGGGGATTGCGAGCTTGCTGCACGTTGTGGCGGGCCAGGGGTGCCATTGATCACGGCGGGAGGCAGGCTGAGTAGGGGAGGGGGATGTCTCTGTGCGATTATAGGCGTTGACTGCTCCGGGTCGGTACTGCTGGCCAGAAGGGGCAGGGGCCGTTGGCGGAGCGTTTCATCGAGGAGGTTAATGCGCTGTGGTTGAGAACTTGACACAGTTTATTGTATCTCTGCTCTCGGCCAGAAAAGGTTCTCAAGAGTTAGGTCGATCTGAGCCTCATCTAGGGGCTGGGCGAGGGCGTCTTCTTCCTCAGCGCCATCGAACTCCATTCCTCCCAACCCTTCCCAATCAGCTCCCAGATCTGCAACTTCATCACCATCCTCCTCTGCTACATCAACACTATTCCGCCGCCTCCGGCAACGTGGGGCGTGTACGGGCGCCTCTATCGGAAGCTCAATGACGGGGATGCCGAGATCTTCATTTGTTTCAGGCGGGCGCCACCGCAATTGTCGGCGTCTTGTCGCTTGCCGGGCCCGTGTGAAGAACGAGGGATGCGGGGCAGTGCGTGAGTTTGTGACTCCATTTAAGTAGCGGTAAATATCACCTGTGCCAGCGCACACTCGTTGGCAGTGTGAGGCCTCCTCAGCCAGGTCAGCCATCGCACGCTCCCGTACCACCAAGTCGCGACTGGTCAGTAGCTTATATGCGCTGTCCACTGCCCAGATGTCAGCTTCCGTTGTCGCTTTCAGCAGTCCGACACCTCCCTTGTCCCTGGCGGCGTACAGGAAAGCCGTCAAGGCGCCAACGGGGAGGGACAGAAACTGCCGGGCTCTTGCACGAACAGCAAGATCACACGGACCGAGCATACTTTTGGTGTAGCGGCCCATGCGAAGAGGAAACACCGTGGCGGGTTGCACAAACTGGCACAATGCATCAAGCTTCTGGTGGTCATGCAGGCGTGAAGAGGCTATGTTGTCTAAGATGCGGACCTGCTCCTGAAGCCCGGGCCAGTTTTCCACCAAACTGAATCCAATGGGACGTCCTAGATATCGTGCGCTCTCCCCGGCCACCATGGCGGGGATTAAGGCATCTCCCACGTGAAACGTCAACTCCTGTACCTGTCGACGTATTATACAGGGGGTGCGGCATTTGGCTGGCTTAAGGCGGAGGCCCAGGTCCGTAAGGAGATCGCGGGTGCCGTCGAGCAGCTGCTGCAGGTCCGCTGGGGTTGTGGCGAGGAGTGCCAAATCGTCCGCGTAGGCCAACACAGTGGGCGGACCGTGAGGGGCAGTCGCTTCGACTGCGCGCAGGACGGGGTCAATTAGAATGTTGAAGTGGAGTCCACTGAGAGGGCACCCCTGTCGGATGCCACATTGGATAGGGATAGGTGCAGTTAGCCCCTCTTCAGTTAAGATTTCAGTCGTCGTTTCCTTGTAAATATCGGCAACTATGTTTCGGAAGACCGGTCCGACTCCGGCCGCCGCGATCGCAGCGTCTAGCGCCGCATGTGAGGCCGACCCGAACGCATTGCGAAGATCCAAGAGCGCCAAACACATGTCAGTCCGACCAATTCGGACGCGCTGGAGTTCACGGGTTAGTAGGTAATTCTGCTCCAGCACGCCATCAAATGGCCGGAATCCCTTTTGTGCCTGCGAAAGGATTCCATTCTTCTCAACCCACCGGCCAAGACGGGCGGCCCAGAGTCCTGTGTACAGTTTATACATTGTTGACATTAGGGCAATGGGTCGCCAGTTCGAAGGGTCTCTACTGTCACTTGACTTTGGTACTAATACAGTACGGGATCGGCGCCAGTCATCAGGTACACGCCCCATCTTCTTAACTAGGTTAAGGACGGGGGTTATAAGCTTAGTTTCTGGGTCAAGTACGCGGAGGTGACCGTAAGAGAGGCGATCAGCGCCTGGGGCCGAGTTGGCGCTGTATGCCAGCCTTTTGGCCACCTCCTCTTCCTTAAAATCAGCAGTCTCGACCTGGTCCCGATCTTCCACTTCTTCAAATATGTCCTTCAAGTTGATTTGGGGTGTATTCCCGTGCACAGAGATGAAATATTGTTGCAATGCCTCTTTGGGAATGAGGCAACGCGCAGTTTTAGCATTTGTTATTTCCCTCATCGCTCGCCTGATTTGCTGTTTATATAATTTTGCGACCTCTTTTTGCGCCTGTTCCTGTCTCTGGCCCGGGCGAAGATTAGGGACGTAATTCTTCGTGTGTCGTATCCGAAGCGCTTTCCGCATTTCCGCCACGATCGTCTCGTAGAGACTCTCCACTTCACTCTCCACAATCGCAGCGCATGGGAGGGCCAGCATCTCCCGCGCTCTGCCGACTGCTGCGAGGAGCGTGTCACTGGTGCGAGGAAGGCGTGGGGCCCTCCGGCGTCGGCGGCCTCTCAGTTGCTGTTGGTCGGTGGGGGCGTTGCTGCAGGGCTGTGTGGATGAGGTGGAGGGCTGGGTCGAGGATTGCTCCGGTCCGGCGACATTGTTGAGGGCGGCTCGCGGTTGGGGTGGGCCAACTCCTCTTAGATGATTTCGGGGCTGAGGCTCGCGAACGGCGGCCTGTTGACGGTCCTGGCCGGCCGCACCTGTCGAAGCGCCTTGTTGCACGGGGTGGGTTCTGCTGGGGTTTCCATCGTTCCCGGCCACTATCACGTACATTTCTCGCCTATCTCTATGTATGTTAGATCTGGCGTTTACACGTCGGCGGGGGTTAGGTCTTCGGGCGGAGTTTGGCGGGGGGGGGGCAGAGAAGGTAAATACGCCAGCGTTCGGGGAGGTTAGTGCATGCCTCGTTTCCGTGGCCTCTGGCGAGGAGCTTAAGAGGCCGCCCGCGTTTCGTGCCGCTGCCCGAGGTCTTCTCCGGTTCCGTGGTCTTCGGTTGTGCCGCTTTGACTGTGCCCGGTTGCACCCGCTCTCTTCTTCTGTTTCAACAGTCGATGAGCATAGGGGGTCCTTGTTCGTCCTTAGTGGCAGGTCAGGTGGGGGCAGGTGAGACCTGCAGTGGGGACAGTCGTATCAGCTTCGTTGCGGACGTCTGCGCTTGAAGTGCCCTCCGCATGAACAGCAGCGGCCGGAGTGTGCCTGGACGTCGGGAGAGACGGCGGATGGTTAGATCTGACGGAAACCATTCTCTTCTCGCGCACGATCTTTCCTTTCTCTTCCTTGTCCTATCCTCTCCCCTTACACACACACTTAAACTAACATGCACTACACTACCACATATCCCGGGAGACCGGTCGGGAGCTTAGAGCTGGTCCCGGCTGGGGCGGTGCCTCGCTGATGGGAGAGTCCTGGTTAGGGGGAAACCCACTAGCCGACGGTAGGTCGGCGCCGGATCTCGCCATACAGCTGGGGAAGACCACCGCCATCTCCCGAGAAAAAAACATGCACTACACTAACGGGACTTATGACCAAAGCAGTTGGCGCGCCCGGAAACACGAAAAAACCAACCAACCAACGAGGGTGATCTTCCCCCTCTGGTTGACGAGATTGGGCGCCGATCTACGTCGGCGTGCAGTGATTTCCACAACCAAGTGCCTCCCACCAGCTGTTCACCGTCCCAGTCGGGACAAGCTCTGATCTCCCGGCTTGTCTCTCGACAAGTGTAGTGTGTATAAGTAACGGCAGAGGAAAAGACGGGGAAGAGAAAGAAAATATTGGGCAAGGTTCGTAGGCCGTTTGTTATGGTACTGCTCAGGCTGGTGTTGATAGGACAAACCATAGAAAACTACCGATCTGAATAGCAGGCCGCTGGAATTCTCCTCCAAACAGCGGCTGAATTTATTAATGATCAAACGGTATCTGTTGTGGGTTTAATTTTCAGGAACAGTCGCATTCCAGTACGGAGATTCAAAGACGTAGTGCTTATGTAGTTTTTACTTTCTCGCAATGGAATAGAAAGAAAGTCCTTTAATGCTGCACGAAAAAAGAGTGAATTTCCGACATTAAAACTCTTAATGCGGGCCCTGGTCATGAAAAAGAGGATAAATTCAGTTGCTAAATTTAGAAGAAAGTACAGGTGCTACAGAATGACTTTTTCGTAGTAACGTTTTCTAATTTCCTTGGCGTGGACACGTACTGTGCAGTCTTGTCCTTCCTCTTTGCCTGCTTCCATCTATTGTCTCCCAAAGAACTTTGTTTTGAAATTTTGGCATCTTTTCGATTTCCAAATAGTAGAACCTAAATTATATTTTAAAAATATTAAAGAAGGCTATAACGTCGTCCTAAATAACGTCGTCCACTTTTTATTGAAAAATTTGAAGCCGTTTTTACGAAAATGGTGATTGAGTATTATTGTAAATGCGAAATTTGAAGCTCCTTTTCACAGGAATCTATTAAGTTTTCGAAAAACTTCATTTAAAGTCATTTGAAGTACTTTCACGACAAATTCAATAATGTATTCAAATTAGTGGAAATGTGCATATTAATGGCGTGACAGATATTACAAAAAAATTACATTTCTGGAATTTTTGAAAAAAAGATTACAGCAAAATTAATGTGTGTTTTGTGTCATATTAAACAGTGCAATTAGCACTATTAATTGGAAAATTTGGAAAAAAATTGGAGCCATTTTTGAGAAAATGGCGTTTGAGCGTTTCTGAAAATGCGGAATTTGTGCAATTTTTTTCAGAAAGCTGTTGAGTTTATGAGAAACTTTATTTGATATTATTTAAAGCACATATACTAATAAATCTAATATAGAGAAGAAATTGCCTTTATTGTAAAAATTTTCGACGTGAGAGAGAAGTCAAAAAATTACATTTTTGTAATTTTTGAAAAAACAGTAGAGCAACATGGTGTTTATGTCATCGGATAGAATGAATTTGGTACTATCCCTACCAAATATTTAAGGAAAAGATTTGCAGCCGTTTATGAGAAAATCTTGTTTTTGTTATATTTTAAAATTGCAAATATTTCTATTAATATTATAATTTTAATTAAATATATATAATAGAAATAAATTATTTCTATTATAATTATAATAAAAATATGCTCTTTTGCATGAAAACAACTAAAATTTTCAAAAAAAATCTACTTGCCCATAATAAAAGAGTTATTTGTGGGGAACAAATTTCGTTTGTAGGAAAAATCTCTATCTTCAATTTTATAGTTGTAGGAAGACGCCGGAAAAAATTCAAACGTTTGCAATTTTCGAAAATTCAGAGTTAACAGTTAAAATTGGACCTTTGCCGCTTTTATAGGTGTATTTTACTCTGTTCTTACAAGAAATTTAAAGAAAAAATTTGGAGCCGTTTTGGAAAAAAATTGAAAACATTCGGAATGCTTCATGTAAAGTACATGAAGTTGAAGAATGTTTTTCAAAATTTCAAAGCTTCAACTAGAGCCAGATGGACAGGGGTTTCTTCAATTTGGAAAATATCGTACGTGTGATTTAGGCGCTAGGTTGGTTCACATACGACAGACAGACGGACGTTTTGAACAAAAAACACTATTTCGTTGATATTTCAAAATGGATTTTCCACAGCATTATATAGCTTTCTCTATACTACGTATATTACTCTCGTATATAGAAAGTAAGTATTGTAAGTATATTTCCGTATAGAAAAAGTAAAAAAAGAACAAAAGATCCTTTGTCCAATTACGATTATTAATTTGAAAAAATGTATGAAATTAAATTTCTAAATAACAGAGAGAACTCCCTCACCTCTCATGTTTTCAGTAGATATGACTACAATTTTATATAAGAAAGTTCATTGAAAACTTACAATTTGTAATAATCGTTTATGATATCGTCGTAATAATAACTACCGCTACATTCAATCATAGCAATAATAATACATTGTACAAATACAATTATATTACAAATATACTCAGACAGATAGTGGGCAAGTGATAAATGTATATCAACAATTTGAACAACTCTCTCCCTGTAAATATTTTAAATAATTATTTGAAGTGATTATGGAATGGCACCGCATGTCATAAAGACAGTGATGGATCTATTATATAACGTTCTGCAGATAATAGTACTTACCATATCAGTACTATCAACTAACATTATAAAACATTAATCCCACTTACAAATATTCAGCTTACAACAAAATAAATTAACACACTCCTGATCTCTCTTTCTTTAATGTTATTATTATCAAATCAATATCATTAACCAACATTATCAAAACATTTTACCTGCGAGTTCAAAATAACAATAATTGACAGATGTTCCGTAGTCCAATTGTTATTAGTATTCTGAAATTAAACAGAAAAATGTATGTCCCTTTACATAAAAAATTCAGTGATGACATTTAACAGTTCGGTCATTTCAATAAAGTTTTCAGTTTAAATTTCAGTCTGTATTTGCTGTTATAGGCTAAAACATTCATGAATATACTTGTAAAGATTGGTAAATATAAAACATGTGAATATTCATTGAAATGAAGTATTTTTATGGTAACTTTTCTACAGCTCTCCTTCCGTGCGATGTAATCGCACGGTTTAGGTTATTGTACAAGAAAGTTCATTAAATACATACAATTCGTAATAACCATTAATCGTAATATTGTCAGGAGTAACAATTTCAATGTTAGTTCTCTGAGCAGGAACTTACTCGGCCATTTTACTCTTCCATTTTCCGCCAATTTACGTAGATGCGCATGACGCTATCTTCCCGTTTCCATTTTAGCCTCGGAACGCTAAATTCGCAAAGTTCTATTAATAAAGTTGCGATCTATTCAATGAATAATTTTCTCCACTCCTAATTTTTTTTCTGATACCTCATTTGTTTAAAACCATTCACTGGGAGCCGATTAAGAGCGACATCAAAATCGGCCTCTTAACAGCTTTAATATATATGATATTTTGCTAGGAACAATACTGTGTTGTAAACTTCATGCTAGTGCATTAATACCGATTACGAGTTTCATACTGCACTTTTCCTACAAATCAATGGTAACTCACCAATTAAATCTATATATTGTAGGTGCTGTTATGCAGGATTCAGAAAGCGACCGCACACTGCAGTGGACATCCTCCCAGCCTTTCCAGAAAGACATTGGTGTAGCACAAGCACAGTCCTACCGCAATAACGCAGTGTAAGAGTAAAGTTAGATTCCGATTTATTAAATTAATGTCAGCAAACGCGAAAGCGTTGCATCTCTGTAACTTTTGAGTTTCTTTTCTATTATTTAGCTTCCCGTTAGTCATTACATTATATTGCGTTAGTTCGTAAAGAGAAAACATATTGTTACTCAGAATCTGATGTTATATTGCATGAAAACTTTCGTGAAGGAATAAAAAATAAACGGTATCAACAATCCCCGATTTCGAAATAAAACTTTAAATTCGTTTCACGCACTCATTTTCCACCATGATGTGAAAGTACACTGACTCACATATGTTGCAGTACACAAGATATTTCTATAGCCGGAGCAAGCCGTGCAAGATATAAAATATACTGTCTCATAATAAAAATACACTGTTTCATGTTTCAGTAAAAACAGTAGTAACTCTATGCTAGTTTTCAACCGATACATTTTGTTACATTTTTTAGTAAAATTTATTGCGACCACTACTCAATTACTTCGGTGCGTGTTTGAAGAGAACACTTCATGTGAGGAATGGACATGTGTAGTTTAGTCATTTCGCATGGTCTATTTCATTTGTGCGCGGGGAATAAATGTGAAATATGGATAATGGAACAAACATCAACGCATGAGTGGTGGGGGTATTTGCCACGGAAACTTTTAATTGAAAAGATGTAAAATGTCAATCAATTTTTTTTGAAGAGCATTCTGTGCTGTCAGTTCTGAAGTAGACACATTTTTCTTCAGTGTGCATCGTAAACTGTAATTCTCAGTTGGTATTCCATTCATTAATTACATTTCGTTAGCAGAATTACATTCCTGTCACATCAGCTAACGGAGAATTGTTTTTATATTTCGACTTTATATTTATATTGTTGTGATGGGTTTATTCTAGAGGTTTAATGTACCTTTTATGAAACATGCTGTAGTGGCTGAAATTTGCTGACGCTACCTCTCGGTCTAATAGATCCCCAGAGTCGTGAGTTGAAATAATTTGAAAAAATATTTCTGCCTGTAATTTCACACTCATTTTTTCATGAATTCCATTATTTTTTCATGAGCGTGGTACGTGTCCAAATCAGGTAATCGTATTTCAACTTTCGCTTTTCACTTACCTGACTGCGAAGACTGAAACGGGGTTTGAGCGTTGACGTAAGCAGATCAAGACGGTGAGCCAGAGGAATGAGGCGTAATTTAGTTTATTGATTGATTGATTTTTTCGTGTTTCCGGGCGCGTCAACTGCTTTGGTCATTATTCCCGTTAGTGTAGTGCATGTTTTATTTTCTCGGGAGATGGCGGTGATATTTTCCCGCTGGATGGCGAGATCCGGCGCCAACCTACCGTCTGCTAGTGAGGTTTCCCCCTAACCAGGACTCTCCTACCAGTGGGGCACCGCCCCAGCCGGGGCAAGCTCTAAGCTCCCGACCGGTCTCCCGGAATATGTGGTAGTGCAGTGCATGTTAGTGTAAGTGTGTGTGCAAGGGGAGAGGAGAAGACAAGGAAGAGGAAGGACAGATAGCGCGCGGTCCGTGGCCCGTTTGGTAGGGTACTGCTCCGGTATTCGCCTGGTGTTGATCGGAGAAACCACGGAAAACTACCAATCAGAGCAGCCAGCCGCTAGAATTCTCCTCCAGACACCAACTGAATTTGACCTAGCTGGAAAGCTAGTGTCGAAAATCCTTCCGCCATCTGGACTCGGACCTCCCGGTCAGAGGCGCTGCAGTGTCATCAGTTGATGCACTGAGCTACCGCTCCCGGTCGTAATTTAGTAATTCGAACCCTCTTCACCTGCTGTCATGCTAATTACTTAAAGAGTAATAAATAAAAAAACATATGTGCAATACTAGATTGCCAAGCTGTAGCAAAGGAAGAAGACTAATAACTTAATAACTTGTCTTTCTGAAATCATAGGGATGGTTGGCTATTGCCTTCTATTACATGTGTCCAATGATGTTTATCTGATATGAACAATTATGGTTCGCGTTATTTCCAAGCAACACAATCGTAGTGATATGGGATATCCATCACATAATAATCACATACAGTGCTGCAAGTCTCTTTGGGAGGTCCTGGGTTCAAGTCCCGACAGTGGCGGATTTCGACATGAGATAGATTGCTACGGAGAATGCTACTGCTGCTACCTCGAGGAGAATTCTGGCGGTCGGGTGCTCCGATCAGTAGCTTTCCAAGGTCTCTCCGATCAATACCAGGCAAAGGCCGCAGCAGTTCCCTAACAAACGGGCCACGGACCGGGCGCAATCTTTCCTTTCTCTTGCTTGTGATATGCTTCCTTATTTACACTCTCTTACACTGACGTACACTCCCACACGCGCCAGAAGACCAGACGGCAGCTTACTGCCCTTTGCGACTAGGAGGGTGCCCCGCCGGACGCGGGATACTCCGCACGTCGACATGTAGGTCAGCGCCGGATCACAACATACAGCGGGACACGAACAGCGCCCCATCCCCGAATAAAAGCATTTGTGGCCCAGATGGGTTAATGACCATAACAGTTGATGTGCCAAGAAAAAATAAATCACTTTAGCATACTCTAAATTACCATACGGGATAAGGCCTTCGGTTCCGCGTTCTTCGACGTAATCACAAATTCGTACGCTACCAAGGCGTATGTTATAAAAGGTAGCGTCTCAAAATTAAATTTTAATTGAAAGTCCATTTGATGAATAAGTCATTATATTTTTACGGAATATTTACATATTTCAATCTTTATCTAAAATAAAATGTTGTAGAAACAAGATAATAAAATACATGATGATCCAATATCTTATGTAAAGATATCAATTTATCAGTAAGAAAAAGCCGTCAAAAAGGGTAACTTTTTAACAAGAAAGCAACGTAATTATTTGATAGTCGGGAGTGTGTCAAAAAGTACAGTCTAATTGTTTTCAATTTTTCTGGACGTCTCATCTTCGGAACAATGCGTTACGTCCCTTGCCCATTTCGTATGTAATCATAATTCTCATTTTACGTAATCATAATTGACTTTCGCATTTCGTGGAGCTGTCTCCAAAGACACAGAAACTGGCTGCGAGCGTTGCCGAGGGCTGACTGAGAGCGTGAGTGTGTGAGAGTGCAAGCCGGAGGCGAGAGGCGTAATTCAATTCTGGTGCCCTGACGCCAGCTTTGCGAGCTCCCAGACCGCATATGACAGAACAAACGCGACTCGCTAGGAGGCCCACAACAAGCGTGACGAACAGTTCCCCTTTCCAGCGCCATTTCCCATTGTGATCTCCTTTTCGTTGTAATGCGATCACATCGACGTCCTCTCGTACGGGCTTTGTGTCCTCCTCGACGCTTTCGTCTAAGATGCACGACCCATATTCCACCCTGCTAAGAGAGTAATCTTTTAAAAGAACATACGTCAGTTCGGGGAAGGAGATGTAATTTGGAGTAGATTTAAATAAATTCAAATAGATATCCAAAGCCGACATTCAAATTAAAGTTGGGCATGACTGTTCTTTCATCTTAAATAAACAGATGACTATTTGCTAACATATTTACAAATTCATAATCCGGTATGAGTTTTACGACGTAAGCGACAGTAAAACAAAATAATACCCAAGTACATGTAAAAGTAAGTCTCATGTTAAAAACTCATTGAATGTATTGACTAATAGGAATGCGACAAAACAACAAACAGATGAAACTGCACCCAGCAGGTTAAAATTTGTGAGAGGTACAAATTGGACTCAGGGTTAACTCATCTGAATATTAAGTAATTAAACACTTTCTTAGGAGAATTATAATTTTCCAGTCAGAAACTAAAAATCATATTTGAATGCACAACGTTTATTAATGTTGTAATTATAATCGTGGATTGAAATAACTCCACATAAATGATAATGAAAAGCGTAGTGGGATACGAACGATGTGCTGATGAGGTGTGAGCAGGTTGTCACTGAACTAAAGCGGAGAGAAAGTTGATGAACTTATAAATTCAAAAATTGCCAGAGTCATGAGTAGAGTCCAAGCGGTCAGGTAGTTCTAATAATGACGAAAATCCTGCGAATATTTTGGGTGTTAGTGTTGTACATTGATGGACAGACGGACGAACGTTTTGAAAAAAAAAAAGAAACTTTTCTTGGGGTCAGGGCCCGAAAACACGTATTTCCTTTGAAACCTTGAAATCAATTTTCCGCTGCATTTCATTAATTTCTCTGTACAACGTATATTATTCGGTATACACACGCGCGTATTAGAACAATTACAAATCATTAAAGAAACTGAGCGTTAATTTTTTTTCATTCTTCACTAATTAACTAATATGACATCAAGCTCACAAACTTATAACGTTTTCAAATATAAAAGTGACCCAATTCGACAAAACACAAAAATGTTATGTATTTTGGTCACCACACATTATTTGTCAGTATTTATTGGCAAATCTCCTTTAGATGTACGGCAATGGAAGAGGTATATTTGAAAGTGTAATCGTATAAGTTACAAAGTAGTTTCTAGATCCACAATTCCTCACAATAGGAGAAGACAATGACATATAAAGAACTAAAATGGAAAACGTTTATATCTAATGTGGACAGGTTCTTGAGATGTGCCGCCTTCGGAAGCTGACTAACTTTAGCGTATTCCTAAGGCGGAACGTCACTTGAAGTATTGTGGTGATTGTATGTTGTCAGGGAGGATTGAAAGGAAGGGAGAGAGCTTGCTAAGAGAAAGTTCCAACTAAATGCATCCTTCATTACTCAGTTTATTATTCGTCTGTGTATGTTGCGATGCTGTAATGGCGACTCGCCACATTCATTTCATATTTAATGTTAAGTCATGAATTATTTTCAAGAGGTTTTGTTACTAACAATTAGTAATTAAATTACAATTATAATATTAATGATATTACCCTTGAAGTGTTTATGTAAACTTTACGTCTTTCACACATAATCTTTTTTCTCAGAACCATATGTCTGTATACCCGTGCTTTCGCTTTTCACGAAGTTATTAGTTTTTGATTATGTATCTAAATAATGAAAAACTTTCGAAACTTTTTGTAGGCTAAAAGTGTAACTTTCATGTAGAGGAAAGAAACAAGAGCTCATTTAATGAGCCTGCAGTTCTACTACATTACGTTCAGTAGATTGTAATAAATTAAACAATTAATAATTTGATAATTACTTAAAGAAGGTTGTCCTTGAAATTCGTAATCATTAATAATATTACCTAGAAAATTCCTTTAAGGGGAACATAAGCAAATTCAAAGTGTTCAAACCACTCTCCGACTGGTATCCGTGCCTGAGTCTCCTGGTTGGGCACTTAGTCGCTGAGACCTCTAAGCTGCTACTGCGGTTTTTTATACCTGCTAATTGATTAACTATTTGATACTGAATTGACAGGATGGCCACAATTGACGAAAAAAAAATCATATACTAAGAATTATGAAGAAACGTCAGAGGGGTAGGCAATTTGCCGTACTTATCCGTCTAACCGTGTTTCATTGTCAGTGATCTTTCACAAATACTAAAGTCTATAGTATTGGAAATGTAATTATTGTTATTATTCTTACTTTATTATTAGCACTAGAACTCTCGAGCGTAGCATTTATCCAGAATACCCGCGTGCCGATTTTCTGACTGCCGAAATATTTATTGCAAAGGCAATTCACCCAATTTGGAGAATTCAATCACACACAAAAGTATATAAACTTTAATTACACATCGACTGAACTAGATTATTTAATGGAAATAATTAATAACATACAATAAATAAACTTTATATAAACAAATATAAGCAAAACTAAGTAAAATAACAAATACAAAAATTTAATTAAACTTTAACATTGTCTGAACTAGTTTCACTAATGGAAATAATAACAGACGGAAAAATGTTATTATAAACCTTAAATAAGAAGCTACCTAAAATAAAATGTATGAACGTGAAATGAAAATGGCCTCTGCAAAGGCAGCGTGTATGTTGCTACGTTCTTATACGTTTTTAGAATTTTGTTCAAGCACCCGCATCTATCTTGATTTAATACATGGTTATTGGAATTTCTGTTTATTCTTTCTTTGTAGAATTTACCGCTTTTGTGGACCTGAAAATGAAAATTTCTCAGCTCACTCGAAAATATTTATTCCTCTTTTGTTTTCTCGAGTAACTACCTTAACCCTTAGGAATTCAATCACACCGGTACCGACGTGGAGCCCCGTGGACTCTTGAAATTTAGTTTCAAATATAATAGTATTAAATTGTATTTAAAAGTGAAGGGCATTGAAACTTAGAATAAATAATGTTTAAAGAAAATATTAATCAGGATATATTTGTTAATATGTTATTTAATAAGGGAATATCATGTAATTAGGAATGGTTGATTAAAAAAAGTTTTTCAAAAAATTGTGCTCAACCTCTTTTAAAGAATTGCTTTAAATAGCCTCAAAAGCATTTTCAACATTTTCTCAAAAAACTAAAAATAAATATTAAACTTTGTTCTCGGATAAAGCAAAGAATGCTTAAGAGAATGGTACAAGTTTCATTTTCGTTGTTTCCTCTGATGTTTTGAACATTGCAAAAGTTCACATTTTGTTGGCGTCTTTCTTCAACTAGAATACTGAAAAAACACTTTTTTCTCAATGAAGTTATTCTCTAAGGACAGATCTTGAAGTAAAATGTGGTAAGAGTTTTTTGAAAATATGCGTGTAATTTTACGTGAAATATAGGCAATTTTGAAATTATTGAAAATGTTTTTTCTCAAAAACGGTTCCAAAATAAATTCTATACTCCTGTGTAACAAACGACGGCAAAAAATTGATGCTTCTCGCATTTCCGGCAAACTCTATATTTTCGAAAATTGTAGTTTTGATATGTTAACTTTTACGAAAATTGAAGATAGAAATTTTTTGCTTTAAATAAAATGTGTGTTAAAACATCAGGTCTTTAAAAAAGGTGATGTACAAATTTTTGAAAAAGCAAGTAGCTTTTGCGTAATTTGTGCTTGGAATTCTTACAATTATAAAAAAATCTAAAAAACCCGCTACAATTTTTTCTTCTTTTTTCCCACGAAAAGAAAAAGGATTACATAAAAGCATAGTGCAGATATTATTTTCGTTGAACTCGCTGAATTTTTGAAGATTGTGCTCGTAGTAATGGGTGAGAGAATTAGATTGGGATATAAAGAAGTTAAAACTACTTGTTTGTATTGGTAGAAACTGGCGATTGCACAAAACGCGCAATCGCCAGTAAGGTCACACCTTAGTAACAAACCTTATTTTATGCAATAAAATGAAATAGCGTAGACTTGGATCCTCAGATAATGTTAACTAGATGTATGTTACAGAGATTATTTTTGATTATTTATGCCAGGATCAATGTGAATTGTGTAACCTGTGGTTCTGGGTGTAAAGCTTCAACGATGCGAGAATTACTTCACGAGACAAATGTATTAACCTGTGCTGATGGAATTTGCGGGTTTGAAAAAGATAAAATCGCACCTCCACCTCTGCTACACTGCACCTGCTATACTGTTTGCATTCCAATAAGCCCAAAACATAATTGAAATTCATGAACGTTACCAAAACAAATGAAACTATGCACACGGTTTAGCATTTCTTTACTAATTCTACCATTAGTGAATACATTTAAAGACCATTTATTTCATTTTGTTGTTTTTGCACCCCAGAGAAAAAACTTTCACGATGGAAATAAGCTAATAGAATGTGGAATGGACGCAAAAAGTGGACGAAACTTCCAGCCTTTCTGAACCATGTATTGTTCGTGAATCTCTTGTCGCTCAATTGCACGTGAATGCTCTTGTCGGTACATATTAAATTAAAATGTGAGTTGGCGTTGGTAATGGCACACGTTATACGAATTTCTGACTAAGGATAACGTCGTCTTTTGATTCACTGAGATAGAAAAGTCCATGAATAATGGCATTGCTCTATCACTTTCTTCAAAAAGAAACATACACTATCAAAAACGTGTCTACCTTCAATGGATTCAAAACCACACACTGACAATATACTTCACCGCAAATCAAATGGATAAATGAGAACACACACATGCCTCACTTCACATACCCAGAAACCTTTAAAATGAGTTTCTTGTTTATCTCTTCAGTTGTTTGGAAAAACATCTCAAAAATTTGCTCATACTCTTCACAAACACGATTTTCTTGCTTTTTTCCCGCACATGAATCTCTCAAACACCTACTCTCCGTTCACAACCCTACTTCAGTCGTGTTCAAAGCAGGGGACTAATACTTCACTGCCACAATTGCAAAACAAAATACATAAGTGAGGTCGACAGAAACTTCAATGTTAGAATTAAACATTTACTTGCATAGAAACAGACCACAAATAGGACTCACATTTTACACTTATCTTTCAAGTATACTTGGGCAACGCTTTTCACCTCGACTCTGACTGTAGAAATTATTGAAATAAATCGTGTATTTTGGAGTGAATTAGAAACTTTTTAAATTTCGCCAAGCCAAGATGAAGCAGTGAATGTAATTGGTGGCCATTCTCCTCTTCACTTTGAATAGACTGTATAAATGTTTACTTCCAACACGTGGTAACAATTTTATTTTCATCAGACAGCGTAACGTAACTCGCTATCGACTAAGAGTACATCTAGACCTTCAGGTGCTGCTGTCATCAACAAAATACCACCATTTTTATGGGGATGAAAAAAACTATGGATGACGAAGATATGGATGAATTGTTAGTGAAGTATATTCGGTCGAAATTGAAGAGAGGACGAGAATACTATATGAAGGATAACGTTAATGATCTTCCTAACAAAACTTCCAAAATATGTAATCCCGCAGTCAGTACAGTTTCTTATGATTTCTCGAAAACTGATGTTTCTTGGAATCATAATAACCATGGACCTCTTGAGGTTTGGTTCGAAAATCAAAGCCCGACAACGAAGTAATCAATGTTTACAAAGTTAGAAATTTTCTCTTGAAGAAATTTAAGAACTACGATGTCAGAAATAAAGGTATGTATACAGCAGAAGTGGTATTTGAAAATCACAATGATGCTAATATTTTCATGAAAGACAAGTGCTTGCAATCATAAGGATTAGAAGCTTTTGTTCCTGGTTTTACAAAATGTCCTACACAATTTTTAAACGAAATTAAAGAAGCTTCCCAGTCATAAATAGAAATTTTAGAACTAAAAGTTTAAACAGAAAGAATAAAAATGATCATGCGGGCAGGGTTGAGAAATGGATCCCGAGCCAAACTGTTCTGATTACTTTCGTTGGTCAGTCGCCCCCGACTAAATCTGTATATTCCATGTTTGAAGTATAGTAGAACTTTTTGTGCCTCGCCCAATGCAATGTTTCAAATGTTTCCACTTTGGGCATGCAGCCAAATCTTGTAAATGTAAAGTTTTTTTTTTTGGCGTGGGGATTGTAAACACGAGAGCAAATAAACTTCTCAAATGCCAAAATGTCTCAATTGTAAAGGCGTGCATAAATGTACTTATCCAGTATGTCCAGTACATCAAATTTAATAATTATAAGAAACCTTAGTTTTATCAGATATTCCATGCTAATGCGTGGTCACTATTCATCGCATTAGAAGCAACCATACGTCTCTTGAAGGCAATTTGTATAGACATTAAATTGTCAGTAGTGAAATTTGTGAATGTGGTGTAGGACAGGAACTTATTGAGCATGTCATTCGGCAATGCAATTTATTTGATACAGAAAAGAAAGAAATGTTATTCAGGTTACGCAAATTTAATAAGTATGGTCCTCTTTCTAATTGTTAATTGCAATTGGTTTTGGTTAAAACAATTATTGGTTGACAGTCTCAATTATTGTAACATTTATGTTAAGAATTAACAAAATATAATTTATATCATTGTTACTTACTATCATTGTTTTTAAACATGTTTTTGAAGGTGTCTTCATATCTTCTTATTCATTATGTAATGTATTGTTTTCTGTATTTCACAATTGTCATGTATATTTAAATTTTATTTTATCAATGTGTCTTTTGGCTCTTGAAATATATTTTTACTGCCAATAAAAAATACCACTGCAGTGTACGAATCATACATAATATATTACTACTGCAGTGTACGCATCATATTGTAGCACATCTAGGTGTTAAATGCCCTATTACGACGTTGATGACCAACGACTCTAGCGTTTGGCAGTGGCAAGGGATTACGCCGATTATATTCGACACTACATTTGTTCTGTAAATATGGCGAAAACGAAATGTTTACGTGTTCTACAACTGCATTAGAAAGGCAGCTTCTGTGCATCGTGAGCCGTACATGAAGTTCATTTTTTAATATTCTTTAAAAAACGATTGTTGCCTAGATCTGTGGCTCTGTGGCTTGTTACCATGAGAAAAGTGTGTTTTTTTGCATGGTTTTAGAATATTCTTATCTAGTCATGACTCTATGAAATGCATTTCTATATTTTCCGGGGTTTCAGGCTTCTTTTTTCAACTAAATTTATAAAACCTTTTGTATTATATTTTTATACAGTTATAGAAAAAATGTTGTTCATATTTTGTGTGTGAAGTTTCCGTTTCTTTCACAGAGGAGATTGAGATTATTTGCCGAGACTGTAGGTCGAGGTGTTCATATTTTATTTCACAGTACTACAAATTTTTTTCATAACTACATCTAAAAAATTTTATTTTTTGTTAGTAATAAAACATTCCAAATGCTAGAATTTAAATACTTTGTCTTACTTTTTCCTTGCCGAAGTAATTTTCTGTTGGTGAACTTCAACTAATAGTACATTATTACTCTCATAAAAGTTTTCAGAACTATTTTCTTCACTTCACAACGCTCTTAATATTAATTTCTGAAACTTTGTATAATAACTGAGTATTAACATTTTGCTATGCAATTAATTTTCCAAATTCTGTCTTTAAAACTGCTTCCCACTGTGACAGGCACTCTTTAAAACTTACAGAACACATAAGTTTGAAGTTATTTTGAACGTTTTCAAAATCCTCAGATCAGGAAAATCTCATATCAGAAAAACCTCAGATCAGAAAAAAAGGGAAAAAACATGAATTATTTTTAAATGCATTACCAGTTCTCAAAAATAAAACTTCACAAGTAGTTCACTCTAGTTCAGCAAAGCCCTCTGGAAAGCAAAACGGCGTTGTCCTCATGGGCGTGGGCATTTACTTCAGCAATTTTAAGCTGTTTTACTGTTCTCCGCCAGGATCGCTAACTGTATTAGCCATCCCTAACTAGCCAAAAAAGCAGTTGAGCTGTTGTATTGAAAGATACGTATACTGTGACAGAACGGATACCTCATACATGCTCCATAACAAATTCATCCATAAAATATAGTATTTTATTAAAACTTGTACCAATTACATTAAAATAATAATCTTGATCATCGTGATCTCTTGATGGTTTGATCTTTTCCCTCTTTCACAAGGATTGGATGTGAAGAATGTCCGGAAAACGCAGGGTATTTTGCTAGTACTGCAGTAACACCTAGAATTTCTTAATGAGAAACACTTGTTTAAAGATAACTGTACTGATTAATTATATACCTTATTACACACTAGTAGTTTTGTACCATCAAAACGAAAACTAAACTAAATATTTAGCAATGTGTAGATTTGCTACTACTATATTAACCCAAGGAACGAGATGTGCTCTTCATTTTTACCAATCGACGTGGCTCAGTGCGTTGCACGCTGACTTCACAGTTGGGAGGGTCAGGTTCGATCCCCGGGCCAGCCGATCGACCGCTTCAAAAAGGCCTCAATCACCTCTCGTCGTCATCCTATCACCGCATAATTCTATAATAATAATAATAATAATAATAATAATAATAATAATAATAATAATAATAATAATAATAATAATAATTCCCAGCCGGGACAAAGTTGCTCGCGTCCATGGTCTACCTCGCGTGTTCCCTGGGCACTGCGATTCGCCTCCTACGCGCTTGACCGTTGCGAACCTGCGAATCTCCACACGATGAGGGACACTGCGCGTCGCTACTGGCCAGCACGTCACCAAATCGCTAACATGCCAAGAGTGGGCGTTGGAAAACAAACAAACAAGTATTTTGTTTGTGGCAAAATAATGTTACCATCTCGAGTTCCAGGCACATCTGCATGTTAGATAGTTGGGTAGTTTGTCTTCATTCCACCCCTCTAGTGAAATTTAAAGCAGGCTTCATTTGCATGAAGGCAAAATACGATGCACCCATCTCTAATGAATATAGATTGTAGAATATGCGTGTTGTATATTTAATATGTTTGGAAGCAAACCCTTTGCCTTTTGAGAATATTTAATCACAGGACGTTCTTACAATAAAATCTAAATATTGTGAAATTCGAGGAATTATATGAAACTAATTCAATTTTAGGAGCTCACCGAGGTTTTTCTTTCGTTTTGCTCATCATTCGTTTTTAGAACATTTTTTATTTATTAATTTTTCATAAATGAATTTCATGTTACAATAACAAAAATGAAATTATCTTTATGTTAATCCCTTACTGGTAATATAGACCACAACAGAGAAAATATAATCAGTATCAAAAAATGTCAAACTTTTGCCTTTTTGTGAAATTTAAGCGTAACTGTGGATATTGTACCCATGGCACTTTTATAAGTATATTTTACTCTAGCTCTACATTTTTTAAATTTGAGCCACTTTCGAGAAAATTTTCAGAATTTTCCATGAACTTTATGTGACACACAAAATTTAAAGAATACTTTCCAAAATTGCAGGGCATCATCTCTCGGAAAATATTTACTTTGAGTAAAATGCTACGGATAGTTCTGAGGCTAGTATTGTTCACGGACGGACAGACATGCGGACGAACGTTTTCAAAACAAACTCTTTTTAACCATTGTAGAATTCACAACCAAACTAATGAAACCCGAGGTGGGGCTAGTAACCCACCCACGTTTTCATTTTCACTTTCATTCTTAATGTTGATCAAAACCAGACCGATTTTATGACGACCAAGAAACGTTTAAAAGCCAAGTACAAAGGACTTTCGGAATTTTTAAAAATTAGATCGTGGAATGCTAGTGGCATTCATCTGAAAGAATCACAAATTGAGAACGTAATGCATGAGCGCAAAATTGATTTACTATTTAACTGGGAAACAAAGTTAAAGTCACAGAAAATTGGGATAAATGCACAATGATTTACAGCGGTATTTCGAAACATTGTAGAGCAAAACGAGGAGTAGCAATACTCCTTAACTCAAAGTGGAAAGAAAGATTTACATTCTATGACTGGTGTAATGAATGATTATGCATGAGATGTAGAATTAAGAGAGGTTTTGTGACTCTTGTTGCGTTGTATGCCCCAGTAGAGGGCAAAGACTAAGAATCAAATGAGTTTTACAAACAACTTCAAAATACGAACTCCGAGACCAACAAAAATAATTATATCATTATGTACGGAGATTTTAATACCATAATTGGAAACATAAAAGGACAAGACATTGTCGGAAATTGTGGAGAAAAATCTTTGAACAAAAATAGTGCAAACTTGAGAGACTTCTGCAACTACAATAATTTCCAAATCACAATCTCATTTTTCAGACACAAAGAAATACACAAATTTACATGGGCTGCAAAAAGAGAGCACTTGATTATAGATTACATCATTATACACAAATTTACATGGGCTGCAAAAAGAGAGCACTTGATTATAGATTACATCATTATTAACCGGAAAGCTGCCAAACTATTTGAAGATATGAGAACATTCAAGGGCTATGAGCCGGCCCGGTGGCCGAGATCGCTAAGGCAGTAGTGTCGTAGTGATCTCGGACCGAAGGGTCGCGGGTTCGAGTCCCGCCTCGGGCATGGTTGTATTTGTGTTCGTCCTTTCACCCCTTATCATCAATCACCATATGGTTTCATCCACATAGTTACCATACCGTTAACAGCAATAGTGGTCGCTAATGACCTAAGATGTTGATGCGACCTTAAATAACAAAAAAAAAAGGCTATGACATTGGAAGTGACCATTGCCTATTAAAAAGGAAAAAAGGGTTGAAAGAGAGATGGACAAAAGCTAAACCAAAAGTTCGAAAGAAAATAGTTTATAAGGTATATCTTCTAGAACAGAAATTTATTACACAGTGTTAGCAGAAACGAATGGATGAAGAAGCAATAACTCTCTCTCACTCTTTCTCTCTCACTCTATCTCTCTCAATGTCTCTCAATCTCTTTCTTTCAATCTCTCTCTTTTAATATCTCTCTCAATCTCTCTTTTAATCTCTCATCTCATTTCATATGTATTAACAATCTCTCTTCCAATCTCTCTCAATCTCTCTCTTAATCTCTCCCTCAATCTCTCTCTCTCTATCTTTCTCTATCTCTCTCTATCTCTTTTCAATTGATTGATTTTTATTATTAACCTTTTTGGTTATACAATACTTTTTTTTTGTTAATACAAAAAATTAAAATTTACACAGATGAAGCAGTAATACAAAAATACACAAATAATATAGACACAAACACAAATAATATATACTTGTACATCAACTATCATTATGGAGATTTAAACACAAATTTGTTAACTACTGTATATTTTAGAGAAAATTGATACCAGTCTTTTAAAAGTTTTTGGATTTTTTTTCCTTTTTTAATATTTTCTGGCATTGTATTGTAAATTTGTAATCCTTTATAAAGTATACTTTTTTGGGCACGTACTGTTCTTCTACCCTGAATATATAATTGATTTTCTTGCCTTGTGTATCATGAATGTCTGAAACATATTTAATTTTCTCTCTGAAACATTTCGGTAAAATATTGTGATCTAACTTATATATAAACATAATTACATTTAAAGTTATTCTCTGTTCAACTGATAAAAATTGTAACATTTCTCTCATCAAATTACACTTAGTATATCTAACACATTTTAGAAATATCCTCATTGCTCTATTTTGTTGCACTTGAAGCTTATTAATTTGTTCTTCATCTAATCCTATCATTAGAGTTGAGCAATATTCTAAGTGTGGAGCTATCAGTATTTTATAAATTAGTACTCTAGTAAATATATTTACAAAATTACCTAATCTACCCATGAAATGAATTTTCTTTTCAATTTTTGTAATTATATGTTGAACATGGCTTTTAAAATTAAGTTAAAATTAAGTCAATTGTAACTCCTAAGTATTTAATTTCATTTACTTGTTTTATTTCTACATTTCTTGAATTTAAAATTTTTATATTTCTTTTTAAAATTTTTCTCTCAATATGTATGATCATAAATTTAGTTTTTTCAATATTTAATATCAACTTGTTCAGGTATAACCATTTTTCTATATCTTTCATAGTCTGTTGCAATTTGTTTTCCACATCTTTTGAACTTTCTCCTTCTACATAAACCGTTGTGTCATCAGCAAATAACTCTACCTTGCAATTCAATTGACAAATTTTATTTAGGAAGCTTTTAATATCATTGATATATAGAATAAATAAAACTGGTCCTAACACTGAGCCTTATGGAATTCCATTTTCAATATCTATTTCATTAGATATTACATTATTAAATTTAACTTTTTGTTTTCTATTCTGTAAATAAGATTGAAACCATTTGTGTACACTTCCCTTAATTCCATATTTGTTTAGTTTCAATAGTAAAACCTCCCTGTCTACAATTTCAAAACCTATTAATTTGTTCTCACTAATTATTAATTTCCAATTATCAACTACTTGTTGTAAGGCACTTTCACATGAATAATTATCACCGTAGGCTGCTTGTTCATCAATTAGTATTTTGTTAACTTCTAGATAGTTACAAATGTCATCCTTGATTAGTATATTTTTTCAAAAAGTGGTAGTGTGTTGATTGTTCTGAATTCATATGCTTTGTTAGTTCTTGGAATTTTCGGAATGGGTACTATTGTAGCAATTTTCCATTGACCTGGAACAACTCCTTCTTTCCTTGAATTACTTATTAATTTCAGTAAGCTTCCTTCCAAAATATCTTAGGATTTCTTAATTACATCAATAATAATTTTATTTTCCTTATTATCTCCTATTTTTAAGTTAAAGATTTTTTCATTTTATTTGTATCAATTTCTTCAAAATGATCAAAAATACTATTTGTCCACATTTCTATATTATTTAGAAGATACTTTTTTTTAGTTCATTGACTTTTAAATGAGAACTACCTACTCATTTGCATATTTGTTATTAATTTACATACTCTATCCCTAAAAAAGTTGAATTTGTTTGCAATATCACTGTGATGTTCACCCTGCATTTCTTCAGTATCAAAACAAATGTTCTCATATATATATATATATATATATATATATATATATATATATATATATATATATATATATATATATATATATTGCGACCCACCCCTCCGCCGGCTAGCTCAGAATGGGTTTTCAAGGTGGGCGCAAAATAAAAAAATACAATTAGAATAGCGGGGATCAGGGTCATGTGGGCCGTTGTGGATTGAATGCACTTACACAGAAACTCAAGTCGAATCACTTTCCACTTACTTAAGTATATTCTAATTAAATTGCTGTTACAGTAAATGAACATAAAACACTTTACATATACAAGAATTTTGTCTTGCTGAAAAAAAAAGAAAACAACTTACACTCTTAATAATTAACTACACTGTTTCCTTTCTCTCATTTAAATCAATTTCAAAGAATACTTAAAACTTTGCCTAATCATTCCAGTCGTAAATTTCCTAGTTGCAACTTTACAATTAGCTAAGTTTTTCTTGAAAGAAAAGATTGATTCTATTTTTCACAGAATATCGGTATAAAGAACCTGTACTAATACTTTCTTTCCGAAACAAATTATTCCTTCTAATATCTACAAATTGTTCAAGTTGGCACGACCTTACTGTGTCTTCTCACGGCGTAGAGAAATCTGCGGCGTCGACTCTTCCAATCGCTCGATGTCCTTGTCCTTGCAGCTCGGTCGGGAGCAAAGCCGCCCCTCTGCAGAACCGCACGGTCGCCCCTTTCCAGTACCGTTGTTCAACTCACGATGTGGCCTCCGTCTCGTTTTCCGTTGATACTCTTTTCGTATTCTTTTATAGAATGTAACTAGCTTTTAATTCCATATTTAAAAGAATCTACAATACGACAACTGAGTCTATTGTATAAGAAGAATAAATATAAAAATAAAAAAAACTGCAAAGAAAAGAAATGAATGGCCTCGTTAGTTTCATGCTATTCACACTCCTCTCTCTTACAAAGATTTTAAATGCGTCACTTATACTTTCATCCTTTTCCTGATGAATTGTTTTAATGCATTGTAATATGATAATTACCTCCTCGAATGTCTTGAAGAGTTTTTATCGTAGATGCAGTCCTGAAGTCCGTAGCAGTACGAGGTGCCGCCTTCTCGTGATCGGTAGGTCCTCACTCTCCAGCTGTTACTTCAGAAAAGAAAGCTTTCTTTCTCCCGACTACCGGTGTCGCATACTCTACCGAGACGCTCTCTTACGGATATAGTTCGTAGTTTCCATTTTCGGATTGTATTCATGCGCGTTGGCGCGCGTTCAAACAGCTTATCTTATTCTTGAATATTGATGTGCTCCGTTTTCCGAGACCTCGGCAAAACGGATGGTCACATAACCCCTTCTTTCGGAAAAAAAGATTTTGTGGGATTTGATTTCATATGCCGAAAAAATCTTTTAACCAAACTTGATGCTCTTCCTTTCTTCTGTCTTGATTCTGGAATGTCGAGCTATCTTGTTTCTTCCTTCTCTGTGGCCGTGTAACGAGTCTCACATTCTTTCAAAACACGACTCACTATTGCTATTATCTTCTCTTGGTTATTAATTTCTTGGAATAGTATGGCACCCATTCCAAGATTGCTACTGTCGGTCTGCAATATGAATGGCTTAGTGAAATCGGGATATGCTATCATACATGATTCATGAAACATTGCTTTTAAATTGTTGAAAGCTCTTTCATGATGCTCAGTCCACTTCCATCTAGTGTGCTTTCGCAACAACTGAAGAAATATTGCAGTGTGCATGGCGAAATTCGGAATAAACCTTGAGTAATAGTTCACGCAACCTAATAAACTTTTGAGTTGTTTCGTGTTTTTAGGCGGTGCAATCTTATCTATTTCTTGCATTTTCTCCAAGTTCATCTTGACTCCGTTGACTGTCAAATCATACCCCAGGAATTTAACTTGTTTAGTGCAAAAATTACTTTTTTCCAAATTCAACTGTAAATTATTTTCAATGAGACGTTTCAGCAAAATATCTAGCTTGTTCATGTGTTCTTCAAATGTCTTCGAATACACGAGCACGTCATCAATATAGATAAAAGCATCGCTAGACATCTCTCTGTCAATGATATTGTCTAAACATTGCACAAGAGCAGATGCACTGTTCTTGAGTCCAAATGGCATTCTTTTGAAAACATACGAAATTCCCCGGTGAATAAATCCTGTATATTGTCTACATTCAGGTGCTATCGCTATTTGCCAGTAAGATGCAGTGAAGTCGGTTGAACTCAACCACTTGTTGCCGGATAATTGATTAGTTAAATCCTCTACACGCAACGGTCTGTCTCTGTACGGTAGGGTAACTTGATTCAATCGTCTTGCATCTAAACACAACCTTATCTTCCCATTACTCTTTTCTACGAGCACTATCGGACTTAGATAAGAGGTTTTGGACTTCATGATAATATCATCTTTAACCATTGTAGCAATGAGCTTATCCACCTCCTCCTTATGTTTTTCTGGAATGACATATTGGTAACCCGTGAATGGCGTTTTATCTGTTAGTTCTATTTCGAATTGAAAATCTTTTACTGGATTCTTGTTTTTGCAAAACACCTTCTGATTCCTAAGTAATACTTCAATTAATTGTTTCTTCTGATTTTCATTAAGATTAGAATTTCCTTGCACATGCGAACGAATTTTCAGCTTCACATCTTCTTCCTCCAAACAATTCGCCTCCCAATAATTCCATGTGAACGAATCAAATTCGAGATCCTGTTGATTATTCGGTTTTAACGTCATGGTATTTTTTCTAAGTTGATAACAACCCCGTATTGTTTCATGAAATCGATTCCCAGTATGAGCGGATATAAAAGTTCCGGCGCTACTAGGCACACAACTTGATACTTATTCTTGCCTATCTCTATATCCAAATAAACTTGTCTTGTTATTGGCTTTGATTTTTTCCGATTCGCACCTATCAGAAAAGACTTTACGAGCGGCAATGTAGGTACCTCCACTCCCTGGTTTTTCAATTCATTCAACAAACTTTCCGCTATGACGGAGGTCGCACAACCTGTATCCACTAGTACTGACGTATCAACACCCTCACATTTAACCTTAAGCTTCGGACACTGTCGCCTGGATCCGATCTGCTTTTGTTCTTCTTCGTTCCACGGTTCGTCATCAAATGAGATTAATTCGATCGATAATATCGCCACCTCTTCTTCCCTAGATTCTTCTATTAGGTTTGCGGCGGGATGGCGTGTCGAAACAAACCTTTCTAATTTTCCGACTCATGTCCGCGAGATGTACTGGGTTCAGTATTTCTGTTTTGGAAAACTCCTCTATCAATAGAATTTTTTCTATTCCTATCTTTAGACGGCGTCCTATCTTGTCTAGCATAGGTCTGTTCTTCTACGTGCTGTTTCGATTTGTAAGTTCCTCTTTTCTCTGATTTGCTTACATAATGTTGCTGCTGCCTGCTGTCTTGGCTTTCTACCGGCCCACTAACATTTGCCCTTGCTCTCTGTAACCTCTCATTGTACACGAAAGTCGCATCATACAATCCCAGCTGCGTTATTAACTTTTCCGTGGACATTGGCAAGAGATTCTTAAGCAAATTTTGTGTAGCTGACGGAAAATGACGTGTTAACAAACAGACAATTTCGTCATCCGGGATCGTCGGAGTACATAATTTGAAACAAGCTAACTTCTCCTCTGCATATTCTTGCATGGACATCGTACCTTTCTTCCACGTACCATACATTACATTAACTTTGAAATTAATTTGAGTTTCATTGTTCCAGTATCTTGAGTAAAATTTTTCTTTAAATTCTGTCATAGTTTTTGGTAATTCTCCTAAACTATCTGCCCATATTCGTGCATTACCCTGCATCATCTGATAGACTATGTGAGTTTTCTTATTGTCCGGAACATAATTTAAAGAAAAGAAATTATCCACCTGCCTCATAAATACGCATGGATTTTCATCTCCCGCTGCACTAAATTTAGGAGTACACGGTAATGAAAAATACGTGTGCGGAACGCTTCCTCCACTCGATGGTAAATTTTCAATTTGATTTTTCAATTCTACAACGTCATTCGTACATGCTGTAATTTGGTGTTGTAGAACCACATCTTGTTCCGAAAGAGCTTTTATTCCACTATCTAATTTACTAGCTTGAACCTTAACTTGTTCAGTAACTAATTTTTGAAACTTCTCTACACCTTGTTCTATCTCAGTCTGCCTGTCGGACACGGTGGTTATAAGATCTGATTGCATTTCGATCCTATTTTCAAATCCTTTCGTAACTTGATCAATCTTCTCTTCTAATTCATGACCCAGTTCCGTGAATTTTTCTTCTAACTTCTCGTGTTCCTGCCCTAATTCTTGTTGAATCTCATTCTTAAATTCGACCTTCCACTGTTCTGCTAATTCAGTGAATTGTATTTTTAAATTCTCTTCTAACTTCCTATTATTTTCTTCTAATTTTGTTTCTAAGGCATTCTTGTTCTCCTCTAATTTAGTTTCTAAAGCATTTATTGCCGAGTTATTCTCCTCTAATTTAGTTTCTAATGCATTCTTGTTCTCCTCTAATTTAGTTTCTAATGCATTTATTGCCGAGTTATTTTCTTCTAATTTTGTTTCTAAGTTAGTCCCTAATTTCTTTATATTTTCCTCTGTCTTTTCATTCTGCATTCCTAACCTCGTATCTAATTGCTGCATGAATTGTCCTATTAATCGTTGCATCATTAAATTTGCCCTGTCGAGGTTTCGTTGTTCCTCATCCGGATCTCGTGTTGGCGTTTGCTGTGATTCCGTCGGCGAGGTCATGCTAGTTTCTCCTGACGTTCCTTGTTCTACTTCTACCGTTTCTTTCGCGATCATGGTACTTGGAGCTTGTCCTCCCACTTCCCTATCGCTATCTGAATCCCCAGACGATCCTTCAACGGTAGTTAAATTCCTAGCCGCGTTATATTTATCTGCCATTTTGACTGTATTAACTGCCTAGAATCAATCAATCCTCTTTCCCAGACACAATACACTTTTTACAAATTATTACACACACAAATACCAAACACTATCTCGAACAGATAACACTTTCATATAATACCCTTTTTGAAAAACACTCCAGAAAAAACACACTTTTACACAACACCTTTTTTGTTCTCTGTAACCTGTTCAGCAATCTTAGTGAATTGTGATTCAATTGTACTAGAAATTTTGGTTCCACCAAATTTTGGTCTCAGTTTTTCTCAAATCGAGTTTTGGTAAATGCATCCAATAATCAGGCGCTCATGGGCTGCGGTTACGAGTCCGTAGCAGTACGAGGTGCCGCCTTCCTGTGATCGGTAGGTCCTCACTCTCCAGCTGTTACTTCAGAAAAAAAAACTAGCTTTCTTTCTCCCGACTACCGGTGTCGCATACTCTACCGAGACGCTCTCTTACGGATATAGTTCGTAGTTTCCATTTTCGGATTGTATTCATGCGCGTTGGCGCGCGTTCAAACAGCTTATCTTATTCTTGAATATTGATGTGCTCCGTTTTTCCGAGACCTCGGCAAAACGGATGGTCACACTACATATATTGTTTTTATTTGTGTAAATCTTATTATAAAAAGTAAGTTTTTTATATTCTATCAATCTACCTGTTTTATTTCTTTGTTTTTTAAACTTATTCGAGATTTCATTTTCATTATTTAAGACAGCCTTCTTATACAATAAATTTAGTCTCATTTTATATTTCCATGTCATACCATTCACTTTTTACCCTTTTGTTCATTAAATCTCTTATATTTATATGGACAAATTTCATTTAGACTTTCCATTATTACAAGCATTAACTTATCTGCTAAGTCATTTATAATTAAATTTTGATTTTTCATTACAGATATTTTTTCTGCAATGTTTTCGAATGTTTGCAACAGAGGGATCGACGATCAGATATACGGACGGAGAGACAAGGCCGAAAAACTTTCGAAAAAACACTTTTGCGCACAATTATGAAAATCTTAACATCAGATTTTTGTAGCAGTACATAAAATTGATGCTCGAAAACAAGAGTGAGAAAATTATTTCTAGGTGTGATTCATTGATGCGATCATAAGATTGATTAATGCTTCATGTCTGAAATAGTATTTATCATTTCGTGTTTAAACTGAATACAGAACAGTTTATTTTCCGAATTCTTTATCACGTATACTTTGACTCACGCTAAAACTGTCATCTCCCCTGAGGTAATTTCTCTCGTGAAATCTCTAACCCTTATGCCATAGCTAGTCCTTGGTAGTTCGGTGCCGGATCTCCCCATCCAGCTGGAGAATTCACGACCTCACGAGCAAAAAACATGCACTACACTTACAGACCTTAACAGTTGACATTAACAGACATGACCTTAACAGTTGACTAACGTCACTAGTAATCAATCAATGAATCTAGTGTCGCCTGTGTCGACACAGAGGTTACGAGAGTCGAATCCCGGAGAGCAATCTGCTCCTCTTAGCTCCGTAAGCGAGCGAGTCCCAAATAGGCTAACGAACGGCTACCTGATTAGTTCAACGTCGGAGTGGAAATAGTATAAAAATTCGATCGATACGTTCAATATAGTCGTTCTTCATCTTAGCTCGTAATTATACATGATTTATCTTCGTATTAGTCAGCCAGTAAAGTTATCAGTTTGCAATTTGTGCTTGAATTCGAATTCACTCGCTGTAGAATTCCAGCGACAGTTGGACGCTGGCGAATACGACATAACGTTTATTATCCTTGACCTCTTTTCATCATCATCATCATCATCATCATCATTATATACAGCAAGGATTCGGCCTTTAGGCCTGTTCCGTTTCCAGAAGTTTCATTAGGTCATTCCATCGCAGTCGTGGAAGTTCTACATTTCTTGTTCTTTGTGTTTTGTATCCAAAATTTGAATAGGGATGCATGAACTATCCATTCTCTGAAGATGGTCGTACCATTGGGATTTATTGAATCTAATATTTGGGCTACATTGCAAATTTGAAGTTCTTGCCTAATTTGAAGTTCTTGTCTTCATTTTTCTCGTAGTCCCTCAATGAGTATCCCGCTAGCGCTCTCAGCAACGTCATTTCTGTTGCTTCAATCTTTTTTCTCTGTTGAGTTATTGTCCATGCCTCTGCACCACACAAGAGGACTGGAATAGTTCTATAGAATTTAAGAACAGTGTCTTATCTTACTTTTTTCAGTACATAATGCTTCATTGTACCAAGCAACTGCAAGAATTTGGAGAGCTTTTGTTCTAGGTCTTTAGAATGATCATAGGATATATTATATCCCAAATAATTAAAATTTTCACCTGATAAATTACGTTATTATTTATTTAAATCTTTGCTTGAAGAGAAAAGTTCTTATTTCAATCTTTGCTCGAAGAGGGCTCCGCCTGTAGCTGCTGCATTTAATTTTATTTAATATGTAATTATTACAGACAAATTAGATAACTTGGTGCTATGTGGCTAGGCCGAAGGCTTTTAAGCTATTACAATCCTACCGCGTTCTAACAAATCGAATTCTGGTACTCACCCCAAACGGTCTCTCCATCGCATCAAAGCCGCGGTAAAGAGACCATAAGGTAGGCTGAGGAAAAAAACCCTGAAGGGGGGAAAACCAGCCGTCAGAAGCCAAGTACATGCTAATGAATCCGACGTTTTTGAAACTATTTATTTATATCTTGGTGTGGACGTCACGCATTCTCTTTCCAGTGTTTGGCCTTCTCAGCACCTGAAATCCAACAGCGCCACAGAAGATCGTCCACACCATCGTCTCTGCTCTTACATTTTCGATACCTACTTCCTTTTGCCCCCCTAATGTGCTTATTACTTTTACAGTTTCAATTAGTTACATTCAGTTACTTTGACAGTTGCACTTTGGGCTATGTTGCCCCAGACATCTGGATGTGGGAGTGGGATGTTTTTTTGGGGGGGTGGGGATGCGCAGGGACGGCAGACACTGCCGGTCCCTGTCCTGGGTAAAGGAGGAGGTCACTAGTGTGTCACTACTTCCACAAACTTGTGCCCACTTCTTTCAACTGTTTTCAACTGTCCTGCTCTTGTCACTCTGCACCTCTTGTGGTTTCAACCCCGATGCTATGAGGTTTTGGGGGCTAGGGAGTCATTCACTTTCGCTACTTCTCTGTGCTTATACTTCTATCTTCTTTCTTACTACTCTACTTCTCAACTTCTTCAATTTTCTCTCTTGTCTTTCTCAGAGGGTAGGCAGAGCTCTTAGCCCCGTGAAGGCGATCTGCCTAGTGGAGGTCAACCTGAAATATTAGAGTTTTTGTCAGTCGTGGATTTGAAAGATGTAACACGACAATTCTGGGGAGAATCGTACTGCGCATGCGCCGGCATCAAATATATAGATTTCTTTTGTCGGGTCCCGTCATTCTTCTTGTTTTGTCGTCTACGACAAACTTACACTTTACAAAGTTTTCGCCGCCAACACTTAACACGAATTCAACACTAACACACAATGAGCATGGAAGTAATGAAAAATACAATATCCATACTATCAATATAATATGACAGGAACTTAATAGTTAATTTTTTCTCAAGTTAATTCAAATATGTCAGGAATAAATTAACATAATTGTTTAGGATTTGTAGGTTATGTATATTGTGAGGCTACATTGATTGTCACAAAAAAATTTATATTTATCCATAGGACGTTATAATTGCCTAACATTTCCCATTCCTAATATAAAAAATATAAATATGTTATTGTAAAATAGCGGGGTTATCTAGGATTCTATAGTTTTCTTTGGAGATAGACAAGTATTGCATATTCGTATGATACAATGAGATTTCATGTATTATTATGTATTTAATATCTTGTAATCCTAATAAAAACAAAAATAAGGTCAGAGATACACAGATGTTCTGTAGAAGCTTTTAGATCCTGTTAGAGGTATTCAGTTCCAAAAGGTTCTTAGCTTTAACGTACGTTTTCGATTGTACGACATGCAAAAACTAATTTTTCTGAAGATACGTTATTTCCTTTTGACGATAATGTATTATTGAAAGTACTACTACAATTGATTTCCCGTCTTGCAAAAACCCTCTATTGTCCAGTACGCTGGAAGGCTGTGTGGTGGCAGCCCCACCATCGAGCTCAACCTGCGCTGCGCCCGTAACGCGGCCAGGTTAGATATTTTATTTATTTATTTATTCAAAAACTGTATGTGACGTATGGGGGAGAAAATCATCTGCGCACGCTTTCGTTAGTTTCAGAATCCCTTCCCAACAATTTAACTATTAATAGTTGAAAGATGAATAATAATAATAATAATAATAATAATAATAATAATAACAAATTTAAAAAAGCGAGAGATTAACATTTCGAAAACTAGATATTTTCGTTGCCAAATTATAGAAAACTTATTTTTAACGGTAAAGGAACTCAATTACTGAATCTCTCCTGGGAAAATGTGAGACTACTATGATTAAGACAATTATTGCATATTCATTAACATGCCCCACTCTACCACACATTTCGGGAGACCCGTCTCGAGTTTAGAGATTGTGTGGTGTCTCCAGCTGTGGCGATTGTATGAATCAAATATTTGTAAAACAATAACTAAACTAGGTGACAGTTGAAAAAGTGGTTTTCAGATAGAATAAGGAGAAGATAAATCACCGCTTAGTTTCAAAAGTGTTGTCAATATTTTCCCGCATGTCGCAACAGAATGCCTGAAGCACTACTATTCTTCGCGGACCACGGGTTTCTTTCACGCCCAAAAGTTTGCGATAGTTCTGCAGGAAATGAATCGAAAGGATTTGAAGAAACTGCAGAAAGAGTAGCTTTGAAACACTTCATTTTTCTCTCCGTTTTTCTCCGCCAAGAATAAAACATTTTTATTATAAATTTTAATTTTAATTTAAATAAATTATATTCCTCTATTCTTGCATATATTAGTCGTTCGTAAATTATTATGTATATGTCATTAATTATTATTTTCAATACAAGTATAACTAATGGTGCTACAAAATGACGTTACAGAAACCTTTGCCTACTAGTTAGTTTCTTGTCCTCTTGAGCTGGACTGGTCTAACTTTCGGTATTGCCCTACCCTCTTCTCACGTGCTATCGGCGCCATTTCACATGCCAAGCGGAACATTCCGCTCTCCTTGGAACAATTGTTAGTGAAGGGCTCCCTTACTCTCCACAAACATTACGCCGTCATAACCCTTAGACGTATCTCGGTCCTAAGCCATTGGGTACAATATACAAATGGCGTCGTGTGGCTCATTTAGGTGCTCGTAGGCATATTACACAGAATTCTCAGTGGACGATAATGCTAAAAAACTATGAAACAACTTCAAGAATTACGTGAGACACGAAGGACTGAGAATGTCCCTTACCCTCGTAATACAGACACAACTGAAAATATTAATGTTCAAAGTGTATTTCGTATGCACAGACATATTCAATGACGTAGTGCACAACTCCGTGTACCGTGACGCAGTTTCCTTAAGTCACTATTCTACTTTGCAATTCTACGATTATTTGTAAACAAGTTACTGCTAAGTAACATAATGTGACTATGTTACTCATGTCCATCCGTGCTGCAAGTAACCAATGGTAAGCAATAATACATTCAAATTAAACCAATCCTAGATGTCTATCGCCATATGTTTATCAAGCCGCTGTAATCACTTTGTTTACCTTTTTGTAGTCATCGATGGCAAGTATCGTATGTGTTAATACCTTGTGAGCATTAATATAATATTAAAATGAGTCGTTTTGGTAATGTTTTAAACCCTGTAATTGAATCTATGCAGTGCCAAAAATAGCAAAAGAAACAGAAAAAATGTCTTCTTCTTCTTTTATGTAGGTTGTAGATCTGTTTTTCTTTTCACTTCAGCCCGGGGATTCAATAGATGTTGACTGCAGATTTTCTCTCCATTTTTCTGCAGCCTTCCAGGGTTTCTCCTTCCTAATGGTATCATACCCCTGGCTATCTCCACCAGTCTGTCATCGCTCATTCGTGTGACATGGTTATGCCCTTCTTTTCACAAATTTAGTTATTTCAGTTATATTACACTGTTTTCTTACATCCTCATTTCTTACTCTGTCACTCCTGGTCTTTTCTACTATCGATCGTAGTGTGTTCATATCTACTGATCGGTATAGTTATTTTTTCTTCGTATCATCTCGGGTTTCAGCTCTAAATGTCAAAAGCGGTCTTACCATTGTCTTGAATATTTTAATTTTACCTTCAATGCCAAGGTATTTATTTTTCCAAGTTACATCTCTTAAGAACGCGAGCACCTTTCATGGCCTGCTCCCTCGCTTCTTTGCATGTATGGCGATCACTGGAGATGTCCACTCCCAGGTATTGGAACTTCATCACTTGCTCGATTATTTTGCCTTCTATTTCCAACATACATCGAACATGCTCCTTGAATATTACCATTGATTTTTTTCTGTTAAAACTGTCTATTAAATAATTTTACTGTCGTTATGAACTTACACAATAGTCTTTGTAGATTATCTTGCATTAGTAACTTTACAAAGAGAAAAGAATATTGATATATTATTGATCTCAGAAACAAAGAAGAAATTAAAGGGAACAATGAATATAGGGGAATATACAATGATATATAGTGGATTCTCACAAGTAGAACATGCAACATCAGGTGTAGCTATAATTCTAAATCAGAAATGGGCCAAAAGAATACAATCTTATAACTGAAGTTGTCAAGCAGATTATTGAGAAACATAGAGAATTTAATAAAAGAACACACTTGCTTTTCATAGATTACTCGAAAGCTTTTGACACCGTAAACAGAAGTTCACTATTTAATGTATTACATCGTAAAGGTCTCCCACCACAGCTGACTTCGAAATATGTATAGTAACTCAGAAATTTGTCTCAAAGATCAAGAGAATAAATAAAAGATAATAAACCAAGGAGTAAGGCAAGGATGTAGTCTGTCCCCAGTTCTTTTTAATTTATATTTAGATGAATCATTAAATATGTGGATATCCAGACTAAAATCTTATAGCCAAGACGTGGGACAAGAATGAAACCTAATGACCATATTATTCGCGGATGACCAACTTATGATAGCCAATGATGATTATAGCCTCCAGAAAGCACAGTTTGAATTACAAAAGGTAACCGAAATGGACAATCTCTGTATATCCTCAACAAAAACAAAAGTCATGGCCTTTGAAGGGATGGAACCGATTAGATCCAAATTAGTTGTATACAATTCACCTATAGAACCAGTTTCAAGTTTCAGTTTCTTGGGATAAAAAATGTCAGACAGAGGGGAGATTGTTCCGTTCATACGATTTAGTCTTTCAATTTTCCCTTGTATACCTATACAAGGGAAAATTCAAAGACTAAATCGTATGAACGGAACAATCCTGAGAACACTGAAAAAGAAAGTCAGAAAGGAAACCTTGATTAAATTCTATAATGTATTACGTATCCAAACTTGTTTATATGCAAGTGAAAATTGGACAATGACCAAAAAAGATAGCACAAGACTACAAAGTGCTGAAATGAAACGTCTGAGATCAGTAGCTGGTTATAAGCTGATGGACAAGGAAAGGAATTTAGAAATTCGTAAAGAACTTGATGTATGTAAACTTCAAGAGGAAGTTAATTACTACCGAAATTCCTGGATGCAGCACATTGAAAGGATGCAAAACAATCGACTGCTGAAAATAATTCTAAAATACCGCCCACAAGGACGAAGAAATCCTTGCCGTCCGAAGAAGAGATGGGGTGACCAGACGGGAACGGAGGCGTAACAGACAGTGCCTATATACCTGAAGGAGAAGAAGAAGAAGATTATCTTGAGAGTCTGCTACAGGCACTGCGTCTTCTGCGTAGCAGACTATGTTTATCTGGTTATTGCCCATCGTGTAGCCTTTCATTATTTTTACGCTGTCAATTAGTTTATCCATTATCAAGTTTAACATTACTGGACTTAAGGAGTCTCCCTGGCGTATTCCACCTGCACCTTCCATTTCATCTGTAGTTAGGTCTCCTACTTTTACTTTAGTTTCGACGCCTCTATATATAGCTTGAAGGTTTCTGTCAAATGTTTAGGTACTAGTTTGTTCCTCAAAATTGTTATCACGTCTCGAAGCCTTACTCGATCAAATGCCTTCGTGAGATCTACGCAACACAGGAAGGCGGGCTTGTTATATTCGATCGCTTTCTCGACTACTTGACGGACTACAAATATAGTGTCTGTGTGTGCGTGTGTGTGTGTGTGCGTGTGCGTGTGCGCGCGCGCGTGCGCGTGCGTGCGTTCATGCGCGTGTGTGTGTGCGCGTGCGTGCGTGCGGGCGTGCGCGCGCGCGTGTGTGTGTGTGTGTGTGTGTGTGTGTGTGTGTGTGTGTGTGTTGCAAAATGTTGAAAATAGTCTTCCCATCAGGACATTTCAATCTTTATTTTTACTACTTCGTTTATTTCATCTTTTGTGTTTTTTAATATCTTCTATACTTTCTTGTGAGCACCATACATGTCTTTCTCCATATCTTTTGTGACCTTTCCCGTGTCTCTTATTTTATTTGCTTTGTTCCTTGCAGCAACATACCGTTTACGGTTTGGTGATAATTTTGTTGTTTTATACCGTAGAAATGCTCTTTTTTTCTTCAAGTAACATCTTTAACTTCATTAGTAAACCAGGGGGTCTTGTATTTATTTTTAGTTCAAACTATCTTCCTTTTCCCTATAGCATCTTCCGCTGCCTGAAGAAATTTTGTTTTTAATTTGATCCACCCTGATTTTATCCTCTCTTCTCTTTCGATAGAGTGAGAGTATTGAGTTTATCTTCTCGTTTAGTCTTTTCTTATATAGATCACTTGTGCTTTAATTTTCTAATGATTCTATATTATATTTCTCAGTGTGTTTTGTGCCAGTCTATGTTTTCATCTTATTTTACTCAAAATAAGAGCATGATCGCTTCCTATGTTTGCCGACTTTACTGTTCGCACGTCTAATATTTTCGTCGGTATAAAATGCCTATTAGTTATTACATAGTCGATCATTGACTGTTGGCTTTGCGAACCAAAAGAATATACTTAAACTTGTAGTCATGATCAAAGAAGGTGTTATTGATACGCAAGTTATTTTGTGCACAGAAGTCAATCAGGAGATCTCCATTATCATTACTAACATTCTCATGAAATCGTTGGTTTACTCCATTTACTGAATTATTCCCCACTCGTGCAGCCAAATCCCCTCATATTAAGAGTACGTTGATTTTCTGGTATTTTGTCTATTACATTTTGTAGGTCTTCATAAAAGGCTCTTCGCTTTTCTCTAGGTTTGGCCACATGCTAATGCACGCTAATAATATGGATACATACATCGTTTATTTTTATTTTTGTTTTGAGTAACCCTTCGTTAACATAGCCTATTTCCTCATACGTTGCTGGTATTTTTTGTGCAGGTGTGTTCCTATCCCAGCTGTAGCTCTTTCATCTTTACCTCGTCCACTATAGATCAGGATGTAGTCATTATGACTTCAGTGCCTTTACCTTTTGTTTTCGTTTCTGATATGTTGCATATATCCAACTTCTTCTCTGCAATCTCCATCATTATTTCCTGACTTTTTCTATTCCAGGATTTAACATTACACGTCCCAATTCTCATTATTTTTTTAACCATACGTATGTTTTGGCATAATACACTATACATCCGTTCGTACTGCTCCACGATTAAGCTGGTATTGATCGGATAGCTGCTAGAATTCTTCTCCAAACAGTGTCTGTACATAAACTGCAACACCATCGAGATTCAAATCCTAGGATCTCCCAGTCCAAGACGATTTCTCCTAACAATCTGAAATTATTTATTTCAGTGCCAACAGTCCTCTCGTTAAATTATTGTTTTAGATATATTTGTTTCATACATTACACGTTTGTAGAAGGTACTATGGTTGTACGAACCTCATAAAACCACATGACCATTCCTGTTACGAACTTTGCGAAGACGTATTTCAATTCTAACGAGGGCTTTAGAATAAAGGTTATTAATTTCTAAGATGTGTAGAGTTGTCAAATACGAGCACTTTTTGTCAAAAAAATATGGTGAAAAGTTTCATACAACTAAGTTACAAAAGTGATATTTGCTCCTGATTAGTGGACAACACAGCATGCTCCGGTAAATTCTGACGAAGATAAAGGAACTTTGAGTGCCTGCCAAGCACCATTGTATGACAAGTTAGATCCCAATCGAAGGCTAGTATCATGTATACTACTTCGCTACATGAAATGTCTCACCTCACGTTCGTTGCCGAAATGTCAACATCTTCTAACCCTTACCTGCCCTAGAAATTAGTATAATTTATTCTGACACTGCGTAAGTTATACTTTATTACTGCATATTAATTACCAGACCTTGTTCCTTTAGTAACCACATTTGTCTTTTAACCTAAAAATTAAAACAATAAAAACTTAAGTAAAATCTTGTTTGATTCTAATATAGAAGATCATATTTTTAGTTGTCCTTCCTCTTCTCCAACAACACGAAAACCTTGTTATGAGTGTTCCAAGCATAAAAAATCTTTAAGAAATCGCATCAAAATCATTTCTTCACTGTACTCTATTACCCTATCTAATTTTATTTCACGGGAAATTTTAATAAGAACAATTGTTCATTTTGAGAAAGCAAGTATAATTTCTCATACATCGAAAGCTAATATCTGCCGCGTATGTTCATATTCAGAGAAACGAGAAAATGCTATACATATAAATGTCATTATTACTCTGGAACCTTTATGATTACATGTTCTTTAAGTTGCATTTTCTCATTCGTGAGTTCATGTTAAAAACTATTTTTGATTCCTCTTTCTAGGAATTCCTGTGTGACCTCAATGTTTTCAAAAGATTCTCACTCTTTTCAAGATAAGCTTTTAAAAAAAGATACGTAGGCGCAAGGCTATAAAATCTCCTCTGATGAAACTGGGTGATGGGGAAACTGGGTCATACACGAGTGCTGACAGACATATTTATCAGAAGACATATTATTTTAAATTTAGAAGACAAATTATTTCTAATTTCGATGGCTGTCTAATCTAACTTAGTTCTGAAATTCACGAATAAGCAATACTGACTTTTTCGATATCATGGTATAAAAAGAAACGTAGAAACATTCCACCACTGAGCCAGTAAAGCGCCGAAGACAGTTAGCCGTTCAACAGAGGAGAAATAGCCTTAGAACAACAGGCTTTTCAATACTACTTACCAAGTTTCTAGGCAGAACAGGAGACAGTCGATACCGTGGAAAGTCATCTTACATCGTGTAAATGAGGAGGAGACAGTTGTGTTGTGTGTCATGTGCGAGATAGTTAAAGAACCCTTTTTACAAAGAGTTTTTTTCACCCGAGAGAATATCAGTCAATATGAAATATATATTATTGGGGGAGATTTCATATATTTTAAATAATATATGAAATATCCCTCAAAGCGTTCCAAAATAAATAAAATCCTTGGCCCTTTCATTCTTCTTCATTCCACAAGACCGGGTTGGATGAGAATTTCGACATAGGGAAAAGAATCTGAGTGTATCACCAAAAGAATCTGAGTATATCCGCCCATCTTATCTAGACCATGTCTTGGAGAAAGGCGTGTAGAGCGGGGATATTAGTTATAAAATCAGCCACAAGAATGTTTGAAGCAATGCCAACATCTGGAAAATCAAAGCTAAATATACATTTCAATGCAATGCAGGACTGTTTAATGTCTTGACCTGGGAACCGTGGTGACTTCATTTATCTGAAGTGGAGACTTTCTTTTATTATTATTATGAATTCCGTCTTATCAACTATGTCAATCTAAACAGCAACTAACAAGACAAAACTTCAAAGCTTAAAATACTATAAATGAACCTTCTGTTGTAAAAAACCGTTGTATAAGTAGCGTATCTCAAATGCAAAATTTCGCTCCAGAATGCCCATGATGGCAGTTAACCGGCTTCAGTGGTACAGCGCTTAGCATTTCGGGCTGTTGTACCAAGTTCGCGAGTTTAACCCCGATCAAACCTGTAGAATTTTAAAAGCGAAAAAATCCTTCGTATGTCTTTCTTCGTAGAGGAAGTAATGTCGGCTATCCCGTTTTGTCGCTTTACTGCATGTAAAAGATCTTCAAGACTAAAATAAATCTCTGAACTAAATTTAGACAGTTGCGACTCCAGAGACAATTTTGAGGGGGGGGGCACAAAATTCTTGAATGGGAATAATCAAGCCAGATGCAAGCAAACAGTGAATATACTATAGGCCATTTTGGAAGAAACATTCATCGTGGAATAGGTTTTGTCCACTATTGTACCCTATAAGTTAATCGGAGGAGACGTATTTGCAGATGAAGTAGAAAAACTCGTCAGTACGTAGCTCTAGACCTCCTGCAAGTAAGCAAATTCCAAGTACGCCACAGATTCCGGGATGCGTTTGCAGACAGCCGTCATTTTCAAGTCCCACGTTGCAATTTTCACAACTCCAAAGCATTGAGCTTACGGCAACACCGTATTTGACTAAGGACACAATTCTCGAACATCCCTAACCAATGAAAAAAAACACGGAATACGAAATGCCGGGCTTCTCGAATTCTGAAATCTGATATTAACGTGGCGCACAACTATTTTAATATCAAATAATATGGATAAGGAAAAGAAAGATGGGCGTGTATCATTTGGGAGGCCAGTACCCCTTGAACCTACCTGCCGCAGCTGCTACTAAATTTAGATAACCTATTTTGTGGCCCCGATTATACCTTCCTTCTCCACTAGATAGACAAAGGAGCGCGTTGAAATTTGCGTGACTTGACCGAAGGCCTGATCACCCCATCAATGATCTTCGCACCACCTTAAATATGGCATCATTGAATTGAATTGAATTGAATTTCCTCAGTGCTACACGCTTGATCCTAGACTATAGCTGATCAAGACAGACATTGCTTACTATTATTCTGTTTCTGCCTGCTTCCGCTGCGAGGAGACAGCATGAAGTTTACTTCCGTAGATTATCTTCACTCTCGTCTAAACCTTTGGTTTTGATTGTATCCTTTGGTTCGACTAGCGATTTTTGTTCACAAAATGGTTTCTGTAGTGCCTCCAGGACTATCCTAATTTAATTCGAAAGTATTAGATTACTTTTTGTAGATACCTGAACGGATCGCGATCCTTGGCTTGCAAACAAACGTGACTGTAATGAAAATATATAATTTGGAGCAACACTACTATTTTCCTTCTTTCAACAATGCAAGCAATGCCTACCTTCATTTTCCCTCACAGAGGGCTTACTCGGAAAGAAACGATCCACCCCGGTTGCCGGAGATAAGTGTTGCCCAAGACACATTAAGTGGGGATTCCTAATGATCAACATAATAATCAACATATAATAAACAACATAGTAATGAACAACGTAAAAGTCACGTACCAATGCCAACAGAATTCAAGCTGTAGAGATTTTTAATCTACACTTGGGATATGCCGAACTGAGAAAGTACCCAATAATAAAATCTGCGAAAGATTATACGTGAGCAGTTTACACACTATGATAAGAGAATACAGAACAACAAAATGGTGGGAGCACATACAACGAATGACTACAACGAGGATACTGCGAAAGTTCCTGCAATATTCAGTTCCTGGGAAAAGAAGTCCGAGGCACCCAAGAAAGAGACGGGTGCAACAACAAGGAGGAAGATGCATCGATCACAAACCAATTGCCTGAAGAAGGAAGAAGAAGAGCAATTCCGTTCCAGTACCCGAAGAACAGCAACGTTGGATTCGAAAATGTCTTATATAACTGAAGGAAAGTTTAACACAAATAATAACACATTCTACACGTATTTGGCAATGCATTAGAACCATTATGTTCCTTAATATTCCCTTGGTGCGAGGTATACATATATAGTGGAAGAATTGTTATCACTCAGGGGACAAAATTAATATGATAACATTAACTGATAAAGAACAGAAGACGAAACATTTAAATTGAAGACGCAATGAAAAAGGAAGTTTCTACAGTTTACTACGGAGAAAACATCCATTTATGATAAAAATCATTCTTACATATACTCAAGCCGTCACTAAGAAAAGAAAATGTATTTACATCTAAAATCAGATTACAATGTCATGCACCGTTTCTATAATTTGAAAAATCATCGATAAAGGTCTGCTTCTCCTCTACTCCGAGTATTCTATTAATGTGTATATCGTAGTCAAAATGTTTCTGAAATCAACTCATCTATGCTTAACACCAGATCACAATATTTCAAATGTCTGCATCATGATTCCGTAATGAACATTATAAGAATGATAACGTTTGCCATGTTATAACATGTTATAACGTTTGCCATGTTATGGTTAAAATAAGCGACGACCTCTGTATTATAGATCGTGCAACCTAAACCTGAATTCCAGAAACACTTAGGGATTGTCCATAAATTAGGTAACGCTAACGAGGGGAAAGGGTGTTAATTGCTGCATTACGTTGCGTTGCATAAGGTTTAAAGTATTAGTTTAATGTTACCTAATGCTGATATTTATTTTCAAAACTTTTCAACATTTGTGAAATAATTACTTTTATTCACTCTTATACTAAAACATTAAAATATTTTTAAAAAATGTTCATAAATTAAAAAGTGTTGATGAATAAACAGTCAAAATAAATGGAAATATTTTTTCATCAATGGTACATTAATTGAATCTGTAGGATTGCGAAGAACATATTCCAATCTAATCTACTGTATATTCCAATCTGTAGAACTCAATTAAATTTACGCAGTAGATTTGAGGCCCATGCATCATCCACGAGAGAGTTTGTATGCCTCGTTGTCAGAAAGTTTCTCAGAAAAATTAGGGATTTCAACCAACATGAGATCTCCACCATTTTCTTAAACGTCCTTCAGACTATTCAACAACAACATTTAATCAAAATCGTTGGAGCCATTTTTTTAAAAATTTTGAAACTGTCTCAGGGACGTCATGTAAAGAACACCCCAAAATTAAAATTTCGGTTTCAAATTCAAGGGGGCCACGGGCCGCGACATCAGCCCGATCGATTGGGGAATATCAATTTTGAAGAAAATCAGCGAAACGGTTTAACGTTTCAGTAATACAATTAGAATATGAACTATTCCGTTAAAAGTAAAAATAGCTTCATAATGTAAAGCAATTTTTTATATTTCGGCAATCCTGCTATGGATTGACCTAATAGCATATGACCATATAGCATACAAAACAAATCGTTTCCTTAAGGGATACATACATCTGATTTTAAGCATAAGACGTATCGTTTTTTATTAAACGATGATAAAAATGATGATGTGTTGTGGATTTGAACGCCCATAAGCTCTCTCTCCTGTATCATAATCGACCAATTTTTTAATAGATTTCAATATAAATCTGTGTGATTTAAGTTTGTAAGGGGATTCCCTCTCCAGAAGTAATACGTAGTTTTCTGTCGATGGTTTTTACTGATATAAAATTCTTTAGCATCTTAAATATAGAAGGTCTTGCATGGCAAGCGACATATTCTTATTCTCCGATTAATTCACTATTCCAAT